>OVAF01001470.1:10939-21308 GCA_900406245.1 Odontarrhena argentea | reverse complement strand
TAATAAAGCATATACCATTTATATATTCTAGTCGGTTTAATTATGTGTATAATATAGATGAAGGTAGCCAGCGTTTGTAAAAGAATAATAATTCGAAAAAAAAAACGACCAAGTCAAAGTATTCTAATTGGATTTTTTTTTTTTTATAATTCTAGCCAAGATATAATTTTCTTTTCTTGTAAATTAATGTGTTAAATTGGCAATAGTCAATATTATATATTCATACATGGGCTTAGAAACAAGTTGGAAAATACTAGTTAGTTTGTAAATGGGAAAATTGTATTTGTTTTTCTTTTGGTGCTTTTTTGAAAAGTTTCCACGATATGACACCTAATCTCCATTTTCAACTAACTTAACTGTCTAATTGTCTCTATTCTCCATCATATATTTCATATTCAAACAGCATAGATAATGGTAAATTCACATACTCTAATATACGCTAATATTGGCTTAAAACCAAAAATATATTTTCAGATGTTTCGAGCTCGTCATCATCTGCAAGAAGATAGAATATTTAATTACTAGTTGGATTTTAAATCATATTGCTAAAAAGTCATTAATCAATAAAACTCAACGACTTAATTCATTATTTACAAAATACAACTAACTTCTGATTTTCATTTAATACTCAAAGACTTAAAGCAATCTCCATTTTGTTACTTTTGTCATTTTGTTAAAACTTCGAGTTAATTGTTCATTATAATATATACATAGTTATAGAGATGTATTCAAGTATAGAATTATTATTGGATACTTTATGAATTGTTATTATTCCCTCCCGTTTAAATAATGTCTTTTAAA
Organism: Odontarrhena argentea; assembly: GCA_900406245.1. NCBI lineage: Eukaryota > Viridiplantae > Streptophyta > Magnoliopsida > Brassicales > Brassicaceae > Odontarrhena > Odontarrhena argentea. The sequence goes on along the minus strand of OVAF01001470.1, from coordinate 20,507 downwards.
AAATTAATGTTTTCGCAAAATAAACACCGTTTTAGATTGTAAATTAAAAATACATATTTTAGTTTAAATATTAGAATAATATAATAATTAACTTAACTAATTAAAACTAATTAAATTGTAATTTTTTCAAAAGAAAAATATGAGTAAACTATAGTACAATACAGAGAATATTGAGAAAAAAGAGTGGATATTTGTTTTTCAATTGAGAAAAAGTTGTTATTCTTTTTCCATTAAAGAGAATATAGTTTTAGATACCAAATTATTCTCACCTTTGTTATTGTATATGCACAATAGATAATGAAAACTGGATAAGAATCACATATCATATATTATTATTACTTATTATTATATATACACAATACAATAATATAATGTGGACCGCAAGTTTGGAATAAAAATTAGTGATAAAAAATAGTAAAAGAAGTACTGTTCTTATATTTATTATTATATATCCGAAATTTTATACTCTTTATGTATTTCGTATTAAAAATTTTGGCGTGTGGACCCCACAATAAATTAGGAGGAGATTATAATAATATGGATGCAGGTGTAGCTTAAGAAGGTTGACTTTTGCTTCCAAAGGCAAAGACTTAAAAGCTAAGGAGCCGCATCATTGGCTGATGGCTTCTGACGTGAATTATGACATCACCATCTCTCTTATTGGGTCATGTAGGCCCAACCAAAGCCTTTTAACTGTCAATACATAGTTACATACTCAACTCTTGTCCTCATCTGCATACTTCAATCAATTTTCTATTTTTGTTTAATGGAAATTCAGATTATTCGATAAATCATGAGCAAAATAAAAAGAGTATTTCCATGAAAATTAAATAATAATGGTCAAAGAAGGGTAAAACAAGAGACTAGGAAAAGGTTATAGAGCACGAGTTTTATTTTTTTTCTTCTGAATTTGTAATTTAATTCCAGACGGGTCCTCGATAGATTTGAACCGATTCTCAACTTAAATTTCGATATATGAAATTTTTATCATACGGTAAGAAAAACAAGAAATTAGCTTGAGTAGCGAGAACTTAATTTTCATGGTTTTAGCAATCCTTTTGTTGTATTGTATATTTGTATGTACTGAACTTATGATTAATCCCTACTAGTTTGCCGACATAATAAACAAAACCATGTGTCGTTAGAGAAACAAAGATTTATTACAAACTCACAAAATTAACAACCAGTTGCTGATAATGATACAATATATAATACATATAGTGGCATATGATATGATATGACGAAATGAATATGTAAACATATATTTTTGTTTTAAATCATAAGTAAAGCATCATGGTGTGATGATGATGATGATGTCACTCAACCTTGCTCCAAGTCATGGCGACCACCACTAATTCTCAGTCATGCGTATACATATACACAGAAATGTATAGGAAAAAATGTATAATATATCTATATATGTGTATTGGATATCTTTCAAGTTAATCCCACTGATACTAATTTAAATATTCTCTAACAAAAAAAAATATACTAGTAGTGTAGGTTTTGGAATAAAGTGGGTCGACTTTTTTTTTTTTTTTTTAATAACTAAAATGTTAAGTAAGTGGGTCGACTTGTTATTATTATATAGTGCAATCTAGATGCATAAATATAGAGTTTTGTTATTTAATTTGTTCCATAGTTCTAAGACAGTTTATTGTTGGGAAGATTCTAAATTATTGGCCTAGCTAGTAGTTTAAGCATTATGACGTGACTTTGGCGTTTACAATGTTTTCAATAACAAAGATTTTGCCATATATTGCAAAACTTGTGAGAGTGATTCAATTTATAAGTTTTTTTTAAACCATCTAACCAATAAATATANGCAACCGCTGAAAATGCCCCAACCGCCAAATCCAAACGAGGTTACCAATCAGAGCCATAATTTATTTTCATCCTCTATATACTTTAGTTTACAAATACATACATATATAAGTCTCAACTTTTACGTTGTCATTTTATTATAACAAAAATAAATTAAATCACCATAATTATACAATATTTGACAACACCAAAATTCGACTAGCTAGTCGACAAAGAAGAAGAGCAAAACCCTAATATATATCAGATCATGCCGCCAAATTTGTGATCTGTCCTTGCGCAGATAAATCGAGTTTTACTTTCTTGATCATTTTTTAACAATATATATATAATCACTAATCAGATCTAAGACAAAGAAGATCGAGGTAAACCCTAATATATCAGAACATGCTTCCGATCAGTTTGAGATGTGTCGTCACACAGGTAAATCAAGAAAGGTGGTTTTATGATGGTTATGTTTCTTTCATACACTGACAAAAAAAGTGTTAAAAAGGGATGTAGATCGAATTGGTTCTAGCCGCCACTTCTGTTCTAAACCGCCTGATACAGGAAGCAAAAGTAATGTTGTCAGATCTTCAAGTTTCCATTATTAGAGTTGATCGAGGTGTGTTTTAATTTGTATTCGTAATCTTTGGTTTTGTGATTTGTAGAGTCGAAGACTCGCCAATCCCAATTATGTGCGGCTTTTGTGGGATCTCGTATAGGTATGGAGATAGACAAATTCTAGAGTGTTTAGTTCATATGTAAAGGAATTTGGTTGATGTTTGTTTGTTTGTATTAATTTTTCTAGGAAAAGTTTTAGCTGATCGGCAGCGCGAACGGCGAAAGGTAAAAACAAAAAGAAGAAGCACGTACTTGAAGAATTTGGTATAAAATTACTTCATCATTCATCGATGGATCGATCTTGTGTGTGTTTCAGGAGAGGGAGAGGGAGGCTGAGTCGGAGAGACGTGCTATAATAAAAGAAGGCGATGGAAGCTGCGTATGAGAGACATATGAGAGAACTCCATCATTTGCAAGTGTCTGCCCGAAAACATTATATAATTATCTTTGCTTTTGTTCAAAATGTACACAAGGTAAGTACGTGTGTTGATTTCTTATTCGCAATTGCTCGGAGAATGTGAAGGAACATGGATGGTTAGACGATTTGTTGAACATGATTCGATCTTAGCATCTTATCTTGAAGGTTTTTGTGTCTCGTACGTGGTCATTGTGGACTAGACAGACATAAACTACATGGAATTGCCTTTGATTTTGTTTGATGAATTCAGCTTGATATATATGTTTTATGGATTCGGTTTTGAACTACTTTTTGTTGGTTAATTAGAACCAGAATCCACAGAATCAGATATATACTCAAGTTTTTTAGGTCAGTAGAACTTGGTAGGAAGTAAAGACTCTCGGTAGTGATATTTTAGGAATTTGATATAGATAGAAGGGCCATTTGCATAATTACCACTTTTCAACGACTATTTTTCAAATATACTACTCATTTAGGATATTTTAGTATTTATTTTTAAAATATATCCATTTGATTCAAAATTATCATTTTAAATATTTTATAAGGTTTATGATCCAAGGTTTAGAAACTTTAAAAATGGTTTTGACTCTAAAACCCTTAAAATCTAAACCAAATAGATAGATCTTCCCGTGTCACTCAATTGGAGAGTGCTAGTAGAATATTAATTATATCATGTATTATATTATCATTAGAAGTTATAATAACAAATTGTATGGTCGACTTGCATCACCTCAAAATTCAAAGTGACCAATATTAACGAGTAATAACGAGTTAAGACAAAAGTATTATAATAAATAAATTATATAAGTCGATCTAATATATTATTATAACACATATATGTGACAATACTTAAATATAGTCAGTTCTTTTTCTTTTAAGAAATGTGTTGGGCTCTAATTTTATTTTATTTTGCTAGTAAATATTACGTACAAGTCGGGCATGTCTATATCAATGTATACATATCATATATGTATGATTAAAACAGTAATTGATTGAAACAAATTATAATTTTTTCCATTATTAATTAATTGTGTGCAAGTAATTATTGTGGAGATAATCTCCACGTGGATTTAGTAGACACCGCAAAGATGTGTGTATAATATAGAGGAAGCCGAAGAACCCTTGTAAAGTTGTAATATACGACTTGTGATAACGAAAACTATTAAAATATATATGCCATATTCTCAAAAAAGGTTTTTAAGAATATTCATCTTGAAATTCCGCGTCTATATATATATGTAGTTAATTAACACCTATATGCCTATGCATGTACATGTATCAAAATTTTGTATGTTGGAACCAAAATTAGTAAATAATTACCTCATATATAACCAAAATGCAAAAGCACTATTTTCAATATATAAGATTGTATTTGATATGATCAAAGATCAACTACTACTATTTTATATATTTTTCCCTTTTCCCACCACAATACTTTGGTAACTTTAAAATAAAGACTCCTAATTTTCAATCATATATCAAATGGTCCCTAATTCCCTTAATTAGGTTCTGAAAACAATATTAACCTCTCTAGCTAGCCATGATATTGAAAGCTAGGACTCATCAAGAACTCCTGATTCAGATAACTAGATTGTTGAACCATACTATGATCAATACTGTTATTGTAACTAAAGTTGTTGATCATCATCTTCTTCGGATTGTTCATTGTCTCTTCCGCGAAATCCACTCTTTCTCTCTTGTTTCCAACCATGCTTATCTCTGAAGAAGGAGAGCTCAACTGCGGTAACTTTTGATCCAAGTAATTGTTTCCGTAGATGTGATCAGGATTAGAGAAATTTCCAAACATGAAAGAAGCAAAGTCTGATTGATCAGTGCGATTTTCTGGAGTTTCATTTAGAAAATTCGTGAGGAACGACAAATCTGTAGCGTCTAGTAAATTCGAGAAGGAAGACTTTTGACGTTTAAGGACTTGATTGTTTGCTAAATTTGGCAAGAGATGAGTTTCTTGGACTAGAGATGGTTCGTGGTCATTTTCCTCATGTAGTGCTACTTCTTGATCACTTGTGACCGAAGCCACATCTGGTGATGACAATGAAGCGTGTGATTTCTTGTAAATCCTGCAAAGTACCCAATCATCCAGCTGCACAAGTGAATACAAAATATTCAAAGCATGAGTATTGGGGCAAAATCATAAAACCATCAAAGTAAGTGGGCCAATAAGCAATTTTGCTTAAACCGAGTTGAAAATAAGTTGGTACCAAACAAACTTACCCTCATGGAATATTCTTTAGATTTCAAATTATTATGATTGACTTGTCCAGAATGGGCCGCTCGTTTAGGAGATAGAGATTCGGCAAGTCGATATTCATGCATGATCCAATTGGTTTTAACACCTTTTGGTGGCTTTCCTCTATAAAACACTAGAGCCTTTTTTATCCCAATGTTTTCTTGATATCCTTCACCGTTTGGTACCGCAATTAATTTATCTGTCCCGGTTGCTTTCCAGTATCCGGACGCGGCCGCTCTGTTTGGTCTCGCTCCGTTTGGATATTTCCTGTCCCGCGGACTGAAAAAATACCATTCTTTCTCGCCAAATGGAGCCAAAGCTGATACAAAATTAAACGACGTGTTAATTACAAGACTAACCAAAATGTCAATATAGAGAATNTCGCTCCGTTTGGATATTTCCTGTCCCGCGGACTGAAAAAATACCATTCTTTCTCGCCGAATGGAGCCAAAGCTGATACAAAATTAAACGACGTGTTAATTACAAGACTAACCAAAATGTCAATATAGAGAATTATATATGTATAGAGTAATTAATTTTGATGGAAATATTTTGGTTAGTTAAGTTACCTGGTAAGTCCCATGGATCAGACTTGTAGATATCGACATCAGCGATGATCGAAAGAGGGACTGGTGAAGAGGAGACTTTTTTCCTTAGGTAATGGAGGATAAGTTCTTCATCGGTTGGATGAAATCGAAATCCCGGTGGTAAACTCGATCTTGGATCCTTGCTTATCATTGTTTCTCGGAATGGATTAGAATCTTTATATAAGATAGATAGAAAGAAAGATTAATTTTGGTAAGGAGCAAAAGAGATAAAGAAAGAAGTGAACCAAAGATTGAAATTTTTCGTAGAGCTGGTTGCGAGGGCAATTTAAGGTGCTAGGATTTTTGTCGTTTAGTAACTCTCTATATATATTTAAAATAAATATAAAATAAAGATGCTATTGGAAAATAAGAAAAAAAGGAAAAATGAAGAATATTATTTTAATTAAAGTAGACTGGGGAAAAGACCCAAATAATATGTGGGTTCTCATCATAATATATGTTCAAGTAGTCGATGAAAATAATTAAAATCAGTTAGGATTATTATAACTTTATGGGTGGAGAAACTAACAGATATCGTCATCAAACTCAAGCATGTTTTATGAACAGAAAATGGAATTTTAATTTTGGTCTTTTTGTGCAAGTAGTCTATTATGTATTTTGCTAATATCAATTAATGTAAAAACTTAAATTTATATTAATTATGAGAAATTTCTTATATATTTATTATAAAACTTATGAGAAATAGCCTTTCAATATTTTTTCTAACAAAAATATTAAAACAGCTATTAGGATCTAAGTATGAATNTGGGTGGAGAAACTAACAGATATCGTCATCAAACTCAAGCATGTTTTATGAACAGAAAATGGAATTTTAATTTTGGTCGTTTTGTGCAAGTAGTCTATTATGTATTTTGCTAATATCAATTAATGTAAAAACTTAAATTTATATTAATTATGAGAAATTTCTTATATATTTTTATAAAACTTATGAGAAATAGCCTTTCAATATTTTTTCTAACAAAAATATTAAAACAGCTATTAGGATCTAAGTATGAATACAGATATTCCGATTTTAAATATTATTAATAATTATAATAATAATTTGTTATATATGTGTCATTGTAATTGAGTGTGAATAATTGAACAAGTTTTGTTAGAGAAGTGGACCCAAATGAGACAGCTGTGGCCTCTGAGATAACATCTGATTGGTTAGTTTTACTTTTGTCCTAACCATATCCACGTAAGTCCAGATGCGGCTGCTGACGCAAGCATCATCCTCTTGTCTAATTTTTAAATTATCATTTCTTCCCAAAAAAACAAAAATAATTGTAGAAACACATTGAATATCAAAAACATAATGTATTATCAAACAATCCAAAATATATATATTTTACAAAATTTAGTTTCAATTNTCCAGATGCGGCTGCTGACGCAAGCATCATCCTCTTGTCTAATTTTTAAATTATCATTTCTTCCCAAAAAAACAAAAATAATTGTAGAAACACAATGAATATCAAAAACATAATGTATTATCAAACAATCCAAAATATATATATTTTACAAAATTTAGTTTCAATTAAAAAAAAAAAAATAGGGATTATCGAAGTTATAAAACAGTACAACTTTAAATAATTCATTTAAATGAGATACTTGCTACTTTATCTTCTTTTTTTTCCAATTTTGTTAGGTTAATTAAATTTTTCCTCTTTTCCTCATATAGATAACAATTATCACTCATATATGATGAAAGTGGGTTGTGTGTACAAAAATGGATATTCAAAATGTGAAAGAGATTTCTTTTTTGATCCCTCAAAATTTAAAGGAGATAAGAACAACTCTAAAATTAAAATACCTTTACACAATTTTTGTTTTTTTTTGCATACTCTTTATCATCATGGGTTAAGGCTTGCATAATTGTGCACTGAATTAATAAGACGTTTTTTTTTTTTACTATATCTCATAATTGTTATCCGAATAATAACTATTCATACTTATATAGTTTTTTTTTTTTTTTGTCTTTGTTGTGGTGTAGAACATTTCAGAAATAACATAAATAGAATAAGGTTTAATTAGTAGTCAAGAAGTGTTTCTTTATTTTACATAAAAAATTAGTCAATAACTTCAAACGCAATAAAACATTTAATTTTTTTTTATTATCCCGGCCCACACATAAAAATGTAATCAAAACCTCCATGAGAATCACATACAATTGTTTATGCAGTTGTTCTGTCACTAAACTCGAGTAAAAGAGAAGAAAAAACATGGAGCTGCGAATATTCTATGTACTTGTAAAGTTATAATATTGAAAATTTAAATAAACCGAGGTTTTGATTGGATAAAATGAGATAAGAATGAGCAGGAAACATTGAACCAGATCCATAGATAAAAACAAAAGTATTCTTTGACCAGTGGAGATCTACCATGTGTAAAGATTAAAAGACCAATAATTTGTTGACAAAAGAGAAAGGCCAATAATGTTGATCTAAATGCTAAAACAATTAGTATTAATTACGTGTTTTGTCTAATGAAGCAAGTATTAAACTAATCTAAACTTGATAATGTTTCTTGGTGGGATGCAAACTTAATTTAAAGATTTGTTACTTCTCAAAGAGCAAACGTGGATTCATAAACACCCACATGATCTATTTAACATTTTCTAATTTACTAAGTTAATTATATATTAGATTAATGTTATTAAACTTACACTAATCTAGATAATCTTTTTTCTTAGATGATAATGACATGCCACGACGGCATTCACACACACACGCAAAGCACACGCTAAACCCAATCCTCCCCACCTTCCCTCCCAAAGTATCCTTTAATTTGATTTTGATTTTTCTAAATCTTTAAACATAAACCAATAATGAGAAATATTGAAAAAAGTAATAATACAAAAATATACCCTTTTGTATATTAATATAGTCGAACCTCTTTATATTAATACTCTAAAAATTAATATTTCAGTAAATTAATAATTTTTCCGGTTCTAAAATAAATTACTAATTTTCCGGTCCGAAATAAATTTATGAACCATATAATACCTCTATACACTAATATCTTGATAAATTAATAAATCTTGTTTTATTTTTTATGTGAAAATATTGATGTGTTCTCCTTAAATTTTTTCATTTATATGCATTTTATAGTTTCATTTGATTAGCCAAGTAAATGTGACACCAACGTTAAAAAATACTGCTGATTATGAAAGGTAACTATTTAATACATGCACACGTACGCATATCAAAGATACGCACGTAATTGTAAAGAAACCTAATTACAAAAAATAAATTGTAAATAATACATATGTTACAAGAAAGTCTTAATTCTAAACTTATATAAAACAGCTAGCAAGAAATTAATCAAATGTGACTTTTTTGTTTGGTATGTAGGAAATGGAGTTTCTCATACGCCAGTAAGCTAATTAATACAAATATATATATTTTATAAAGTAAGAAAAAAAAAATCCTAAAGTCTTCTTCAAACATTATAATAATATGTAATCAACCAATTAGAAACTTTGTAATAAACCAAGAAACATGGGAAAATGTAATAGTCAAACATGCTAGCAACCAACCACACGTGTGACTTTTGATTCGTTTATCTCGCGTCAACAATTTTGCACNAATTATAGGTGAAGAACAATACTTATTTTATTATGTTTGTACTATTTTCAAATGTGGAAAAAACACTATATTGTTATTCAATATATGTCAATAGTTTGAATTTGAATGACTTAAAAATAACTATCGTAAACGTTTCGGCGGAAACGAGGCAATGACGAATAGTGTTGATTCAAAAGTAAACAAAAAATACAAGACGAGTTATTTGAATTATAGACCAATGTAAGTTATACTCGTTCTTCGGTATTTTAGCACATACTCGGTCATTATAAATTTGACAACAATATAGTTCGGATGTTTATTATTT
>OVAF01001470.1:0-10143 GCA_900406245.1 Odontarrhena argentea | reverse complement strand
TTTTTTTTTTTTTTTTTTTTTTTTTTTTTTTTTTTTTTGAGATTGCTTTTTTCGTTTCTAGAAATGATGGGTACTAACCTAGTTGAATAGTGGTCTCTTTACGTAATATAGGAATGGTATTTTGTACTTATAGAACTTATTTCCTCGTCTTCTTTCATTTTCTCCACTTTACAAAGATAAAGATATATAATATTTTATTCACATAAATTTGGGGAATGCATGGATCCAAATCTGTAAAGAAAAATATCTAACAAAATTAGAGTTCTTTTATCTCAATAAGTGTGTCTTTAATTAATGTGGTTAGATATAATGAAAGCTTACTTGTTCAACTGGAATTTGAACACTCACTTGTCAAGCTTACAATTACTCACCAATCAACATCTTATACTTTTAAGTTTTAACTTTGCTCTTAGTCAAAAAAATTGTTTCTGTTTTCTCTACTTCTCTTATTTAATCTAAATGGCCCTTTAATTATTTTCTTTGAAAAAAATTCAATCAGTCCCTAATTATTTTGTAACAGAACTTCTTAGTTACATAAATTCCACCTTACGAAAAAGCGCCACAAATTTTTATTTAAAGAACTGATCCATCTTTCTTGTTTTATAATGGGTTATACGAGTTTATAAATACCTGACTAATCAATCCCTTAGGATGAGAGTAGACATCCAGTAATTTACTCTTCGGTGTATATGTTTTATTATCACATTTACTAAAAATATTTGCTAACATATTATAGGTGACGATTTAACACATATATGACATCCATTTACAAACCATGGATTNATGAGAGTAGACATCCAGTAATTTACTCTTCGGTGTATATGTTTTATTATCACATTTATTTACAAACCATGGATCAAACTTTAACTTTGGTGTGGAAAAAGTAGTCAATTTGGCAAACCACTAATCCTTGGTCGTTTTTGACTCTTGAATTTGTGTATATGTTCCAAATGAAGTTTTGTTGTCATGAAATCTCAGTTGTTTATTAGAAGTACAAGAATAATGTAATAATACTCTTTGGTCGTGGAAGTCAAGTTGGTGGGGGTGACATGAGATTAGAATGGGGTGGGCGTGTAAATGGTCATAAATCAACACCAAAGTAGTTCAGTTTATATCACCACGGGACCACTCATCTATAACGTATAAGTTCCATACTATATATATTACCTTTGACTGGTCAATCCTCATCTCCAACCCTTTTATTTAAAAAATTAGCTTTTTGTTAACTAAAATATCTTGGCCGATTACGGGAAATTATAGTGATTTTTGATATAGACTACACATGGATGGAGAAATATAATGATGTTTACTGAAATATCAGTACTAAATTAAAATCACTCAGTCCCAATAATTGTAGGTTTGAAATAAAGAGAACAGAGATAAGATTCTTCTATCAAGACTACGATACCAAATTCTCAATCTTTTTACTCTTCAATTTGACAACAAAAAGAGGCTTTATAAGGAAAGTATTTATAACAAACAGAGGACACGTATGCAGTTTTGTTTACAAAAAAAAAATTAGGTAAGAAATAAAACTGAAACTCTTTTCTCTAGATGATTTATTGTAACAAAAATCGAGGGTAAGGAACTAAGGCTTATGACACGATAACAAAAAAAAAAAAAATGTGGTTGGAAAAAAAGGTTGGGGGAGATTTGGGAGAAATCAAAAGAATATGGGGGGTTTTGTGCAAATTCCCAAAATTTCGGACCAATTAGGGTGAGGATACGGCTTCGATGGCGCTACCTAGTGGCCAAGCAGCTTCCACGGCGTATTTTCCATATTTCACCTTCTTCACTAACGTTATTGTCTGTGATGGCTTCAATCCTGTTTTTTTATCAAAATAAGTAAATCAAAATTTAAGCATATTTCAAGATTTAATCACGTATGAATATTTTGTAAAAAAATAGAAGGTTTTTTTTTTTTTCAAAAGTAGGAGTGGAGGATTTGGAGATTAACATTTCTATTTTTAAGAAATCCAGAGAATCAAATCAAACCGAGCTTCGAACATCAATTTTTTTTTTTTTTATCTCATACCAAAAAAGTGGACCGAATTGAACCATAAACCAAACTGGGATTAATTTGGTATTCTCTGTTTATTCCCTCTCAATATATTCTGCACGGCTACCAATTATCATCACTCATTTATAGATAGTTCCAATGATAACGATACGCCTAACTCCTATGTGCATGCCCATCATGTATATTAAACTATAACTGTTATCATGTTCATCCTAAATTATCAATTGGACTTATAATCATCGTGGTCGTTCTAAGGTAATTTGATAGGACAGGGAAGAGTGACTTACCGAATCCATCAACGAGGAGAGTATATTGGTATACAAGATCCATGCACAAGTAAGGAAGATTATCTTCCTCCACTAGTGGGAACTTCGATTTCCCTTGTTCCAATTTCATGCTACAAGCTTTGCTGGCTGCCTTCTCAAAGTCCTGAGGTCGGACCGTAGCCACAGGTTGCTTCGAGTCAACAAACCCAGCCTGCCATTATCATTACCACCAACGTTTTAAACATAAATAAATTGTGATGACTGCTTAATGAATATTCAAAACGGAAACAAATATTACCTCTGCAGCTCGATCAAAGAAAAACGATGCAACAAACATATTCTTCTGGCCACCACCGCCTCCACCATTCCATACTCCACCAAATGTGCATTTCATGTTTGTACACAGTGACTCATTCACTTTGAGTGCGTTAAGAGTTACTCGCCGGCATTCATCTAGACTTGCACCAGATGGAGAAGCGGCAGCTTTAAAGGCATTTCCTCCATACTTGTAAGTGCCTGAAATAAATTATTGAGTCTTATAGAACTAGAAAGTGCAATCTAATATGTTCTAGAGAAACAGCATATAGCCACATATGTTCCAAAATTTCCAACTTTCTACATTCAAAACAAATAGAATCAATGTCCGGAATGAAAGAAACTACATTAATTTTATATGCTACAGATAGAAAGGAATGTCTAATGCTGGAAAAGAGATATTACCTACATAGCCGGTCACGATGCAGGGGTTGTGAGATCCCTCTGAAACTTTCAAAATCTCTGCCCTAGCAGCCAGTAAACCGTAATGTAGGTAGCTGCAATCAACATGGCGATAAGATATTGCATTAAAGTTGAAGGATAAATAGAGCCCAGTTTCATGAATATGTAAGTTAAAACAAAAAAAGAAAGGATTACTGAGTACAAAAGCAATGACAGATTACCAACCTATGAACATAAAGAAAATACTTCCGTCCCTTCAGATACATTTCTCTGACATAAGAATCCTCGCCTTGTAATGGTTTTGGTGCAGTTGCAGCATCTTCCTCTGATATTGCATATGCCATTTGAACAGAGCCTCCTCCAAGATCAACAACTCCAACTGTATCTGAGTAAGGCTTTCCCAATGTTTTTAGCAAGTAGTTGATGGTCACCTTAAGAATGGACAATTTTGAAAAAAAGGAAACTTGTTACTTAACTGCAGGTTGTTTTAAGGAAAAAAAGAAGAAGGNCCAATGTTTTTAGCAAGTAGTTGATGGTCACCTTAAGAATGGACAATTTTGAAAAAAAAGGAAACTTGTTACTTAACTGCAGGTTGTTTTAAGGAAAAAAAGAAGAAGATCCTAAGATTATTACTCAGAACCACAAGTTAGGGTAGAAGATAGAAAGACATAAGGGATCTATAAAGAGACGTAAGTCTTGAACAATGCTATAAAGCCAATTTCTAATAATTACATATATTATAGCTTGAACTATATATGTAAATATGAATGTCAGTAACCAACAGAGAGAAGTGTAACTATAACATACCCACTGATAAGAACCTTCCTGAGTACCATCCAGAACAGTAACTGCACTTGCTTCAGTCTTCAGCCTGCTTCTATCTTTCAAGAGCTCCCTAACCTTAAAGCAAAACATTAAATTTACATATAAAACGTAGGCAAGCAGGAAAGTGCTTGTAAAAACTGAATGCCTAAGAATTACCGCTTGCAATATGTTTTCAGATTTTTGGTGACCCAAAGCCCTCAGACCTGCAGTTGCCTGCAGAGGACATAACGCAAAACAGTTTCATCGATAAACAGTTTAATCGATAAACATAAATTGGACACCCACATGAATAGTTCAAATTATCATTGTGTGCAAGAAAATAGTGTCCATACCCCAACTCTGACAGGCGTCTTCGAACGCAACTCACGAGGAACAGAAGCCTCTGCTTTGTCAAGAAGAGTCACCAAAGAGTTTGCTGATTGCCGAGGATCATTAGGATATGCACTCAAGCCCGGTTTTAGCTGAAATTGTATCAGAATAATAGCTCAGAACCAAAATTCAAACGAGCTAGCCTTACCACCAAAATGCATAATACAAATTGCAGTAGAAACTTAACCGAGACAACTTTATCACTGATAACAAACTAGAATACGAATTAAACATCCCTTAACAGTATTGCTATATCTAGATATATGATTCTAGTGCCATTATTGAAGAAAATGCAGATACCTGGAGGAAGAGCTCGAGCTCATTATCCAAAGGAACAAGATCCAAATTCTGATCAAAACAGTAAACATGCACTCGACTTCCAGAACTTCCCGCATCAAAAATCACAGCGTAATTCTTCGGACCCCTCGAATTCGAGCCTCCTTCACGGTTCTTCATCGTAATCTCTTCAATAACCGATACAGACGTCGACGTCCCCGGCATTAAGAAAAGCACGAGACCAATCAATAAAATCGGAACCGAGATCAATAGCAAAAGACCACGATGTCTATGAATCTTATCAGAAAGCGATTCATGCCTTCGCTTCGTCGTCATCTTCCCTCCGTCGATAGACAGAGAATCGGAGGTTGGAGCCTCTCCGGCGAGTCCTGACTCTAGTAATTCAGAGGCAGAAGGGGAGCGGTAACGGATCTTGTTGTTGGTGGCGGAGGACGCCGACGTCTTCAACGACTGCGGCGGATCCTTTGACGGATCCAGATCGGCGATCGATTGCAAATGCGATTGCTACCGAAATCGATCTCCGGCTTCGAATTCAACTTCTGGTACAGATCTGAATCGGGAAATTTGCGTGAGCGAAACAGAGACGTTACGTTTATGATTTTAAAGATTGTGTTGTGGAGGAGACTTTGATTAATTCACTCCCACGAAAAGCTGACATTAGTGTAAAGTTTAGACAAAACTTTACAAGTAGAAAATAAAAAATTAAGTTAAATAATACATGTTAACACCAAAAACATTAAGAAAACCGAACCGATTAAAATTCCAACTATACCAAATCGGTTTCTACCACAAACCTTTGATTTCTTTGTCCTCTGAATCAAATGAATCAAACTAAACCAGACATTGATAATCTAATGTTACTAAACCGGAAGAGAGTCTAACTGATTTATACAAACCGGAGAATACCGACGTCCTTACAAAACAATAAATAGGCATGATCCTAAACAATGAAGGAGACTTGAATTTTTTTCTGTTTCTTGCTTATTTTAGAGTGAAAAGACATTCTTAATCTTCCTACAGTCCAAATTCTTGCTTCTTCGGATTGGGATTTGCCTCTAAGCTTTCTTTTGTTTCTTCTTCTTCTGGGGTCGAGGTGGTGGGAAGATAGTACGGAAGACCAATGCAGCGGATAAAGCTCCTACGAAAGAACTGATCCAGTAGACGTAGAAATGGTCCCATGTGTTGTGTGAGCTGTACATGTATGCCCACCCAAATGCCTGCATTGCAACACACAAGACAGATTAGAAAGGTTATCGATCCTTGAGGATACACTCAAAATGCTCGGTTTTAAGAGAAATCAAAGAAAATGACTTATCAGATTCATGTATACTTACAATGGCAGGATTCATGGCTGGTCCGGTGTACGTAGACCCAGCAATAACCAAGCAGATGGTTGCACAAGCAAGCAAGAACGTCTTAGCAAGTAACATCCGTGGACCCTTAAGGATAATTAGCATAACCAAAAAGGTAATGCCAAAACTCAAGATCGTTTCTACAATTGCTCCAGTGTGCGCATCAACCTGAAGCGAAGGCCCGCTAATCAGATGCTTGTGCGTCTTTGGTATCAACTCCATAATGGCAATTGCACCTCCTGCAGCACCAATTGCCTGGAATCACCAACATTATATCACATATTTTTCATAAGATTCTCAGAGAATAAGAAACTATCTTTTTCAAGAAAAAGTGTATCATAAAATTAAGGATCATTAAAATTGATTAACAGTTGATCAAACGAAAAGACAATAAAGTCATTTTGTTCAACTTTACTCACTCTCAAGAGGAGTACAAATTACTCCTTGCTGAATCAGCTTTAACAAATATTCAATTAACAGTCTTTTCTATCTGCTTGTTTTATATACAGAAACACATGGACACACAAGAAACTTCAGAAAAAGGTAAAGAACAAGTAGAGAAAGATAAGGTTTTGTTTTCCTGCTTTCATAAAGTATAATAAAAACGTAAGAAGTTTAAATAAAGAATCTGATTCTCTGTGTTCTTCTTTACAAGAACAATCAAACTCCAAGATACTAACAAGATCGAAGTGAGAATATGCGAAAAAACAGAAGATCGATCTTCATGTACTATGTTGAAACTGAGAAAGAATAAAAGTCAAATTCTACTTCCAACTATCTAAATGGGACATACCAGTAGGGACAGATCTTCATTAAAAAAAAAAGAAGCATATACTATACAGACTAAGATTCAATGATTCATACACAATAAGATTCTCTAATTCATAGATCACAGAACTTGACTAAAAACTCAGACTCAATTCCAGTGATTCCAAAATCATTGGATCTTGAAACAAAAGCATACACTCTATAGACTAAGATTCAGTGATTCACACACAGTAAGATTCTCTAATTCACAGATCACATATATTCACTAAAGTCTATCAAAATTCAGACTTAAATCCAGTAAATTGTGATACCTGAGCAGGCAACCTAAGCGCCAAGGAGAAAAGAGTGTCTCCGGGAATACCAGCGGCGTAAAACGCAGCGTTTCCGGTAGGATTGAAGCTAGCACCACCAAGGAAATCTCCAATTACAGTGAAGATCGAAACATAGACGAAAATCAAAAACGTCGTGATCGCTAACGGAGCCCATTTGATCCCATCGATATCGGCGGCGTCAACAATCGCCATCGTCTGTATTCCGAAGGTCGCTGAGAGGACAACCCAAGCGAAGGTTACCACCATATCCCCAATCGCTGACTTCACCGCACCCATCTTCGTCTTCTTCGATGATTCTCTGTTTTTTGCGATCTGGTCGAGAGGATTGTCACAGCTACTACTACTTCTCCTCAAATAGATATTTAAAAAAAAAAAAATGTTTATTATATTTTTAAAAATGAGGATACTGTATCTTTTGTATGATTTACCTAACCGATAGTTTTGCAGATATTGGAAAAAGAATAAAAAGGCATATTTATAAGTTGAAAATGAATGATTTTGTAAATTTCAATTTCATATGTTTTGGGTCTTTCCACAAGTGTTTATTACAGACCAGTTTTGTATAAATTAATTGTGTTGGTAAATAATGTATCTTTTCTAAGGTCTCTAAATTTTTTTTTGGTCAAAAATAATAATACTTTGGAAATAAAAGGTATATAGATACATCTTCTGAGACGAGACCAAGAAAAAAATCATCTGCGGTATAATTTTTAAAATAATAATTGATGATATAAATATAAAATATGATTAGTATTTGAACAAAATATATTTATAAGCATTTTGGTGGACTTTTTATCAAAAGTTCTTCCAACAAACACAATATTTATGCATTTAGTTTTGTATGTTGAGTAAAAATGTTTCGGTTCAAAGATCCATAATTTGTCTGGTTGGAAATAATACAATGTTGAATAGTTATTTTCTGAAAAAAAATACATGAATTGTTAGTAGCCATTACAACTTAGCCACAAGGACCAAAGCCAACATTTACACAATTACTAAAAATATTTTGTTAACTGATTATTTTTTTAAAAATTAAAGATTTACTTTTGAATGAATTAAAGTAATTGCCAAATAGGTAGTCAAATTTGTAACGGTATGATCTAGTCAATGATTTGTAAATGTGAAAATTAGTCAATTAACTATCTTCATAAATCTCACACTAAAAAACTACTAAAGATATATCTCTATTTTTCTTATAAATAGATTATGTAGATGCTCTAGTTTATTATGTCTTTAAACTTAAACACCGTTTATCAACTTAAATGGAATTCGAGTAAATATCTTTATGATAATGTAACAAGCGAAGGAAACAAAAAGTTGTGACTTTGTGATGTCGAAAGAAAAAAAAAAATAACTGTGACTTTGTCCCCATGATGTGGATGTTTAATAATGCATTGACTTTGACTATATGAAGATATCGTTTTAAATTGGTATGATAAAAGTTGTTTATGAACACCAATTTCTTTTACGAGGACAAGCTAAACAGAAGCATTAATGAAGACTCATCTCATTTTGATTCTTCTCTTTTTCACGATCATCAAATCCGGTGTAGTAGCTGATTCAAACGAGGGTAGTTTGGAAGAGATTAAGGTTGGATTAGTGGTGGACTTAAATTCTATAAAAGGAAAGATTCTCGAAACTTCTTTAATTTTAGCTCTTGCTGATTTTTACAACATCAACAATGGTTATGGAAGCAGAGTCTCTGTTTTAGCCAGAGACTCACAAGGAGACCCTCTTCTTGCTCTCGTTGCCGGTGAGTTTCATCATCTTTTACTTATTTTTTCTTTTAAAAATATCAAAATTTGTAAACTTCTTGTATGTAACAGCTAAAGATCTTGTGAAAAATGGAAAAATGGAAGCCATTGTTGGT
Source organism: Odontarrhena argentea (assembly GCA_900406245.1). Lineage (NCBI taxonomy): Eukaryota > Viridiplantae > Streptophyta > Magnoliopsida > Brassicales > Brassicaceae > Odontarrhena > Odontarrhena argentea. The sequence continues at coordinate 1,327 of OVAF01001470.1, read as the reverse complement.
GGGGCTCAATCATTACAAGAAGCTAAGCTTCTGGCCGAGTTTAGCAAAAAAACTAAAGTTCCGGTGATATCTACTCTCGTTCCAAGTTTGTTGTCTTTGAACAAATATGATCATTTTATACAAATGACGCATGATCCAACATCAGAGGCTAAAGGAATTTCAAGTCTCTTACATGATCTGAATCGGACATCGACTGTTGTCATGTACGAGGATGTCGAAGATTGGAGACAGAGTCTGCAAATAATTGTGGAACATTTCCAAGATGAAGGAATCAAGATTGCTCGTATTGCTTCTTTTGTAGTCTCATCATCATTAGGAGAAGATTATATGATGAATCAGTTAAGGAAGCTAAAAGTCACAAGAGAAGCAGTTTTTGTGGTGCATATGTCTGAGATTCTTGTTTCTAGTCTCTTCAAATGTGTAGAGAATTTAGGATTATTGGAAGAAGGGTATACTTGGATCCTCACTGTGAGAACCATGAACCATTTTCGTTACTTGGATCATTTCGCAGTCAGGTCGATGCAAGAGGTGATTGGTTTAAGATCCTACATTCCAATATCAGAAGAAGTACATAATTTTACTTCAAGATTGAGGAAGGTAGTGGTTGCCAATGAAACAGTATGGATGGAAATTAAGCATTCTAGTTTATGGGCACGAGATATCGCTTGTATTCTAGCAACTGCGGTAGAGAAGACAAGACTAAGAGAATCATCAAATGTATCAGATCTTCTCGAGGAAATTAGGCAGAGTAGATTTAATGGTTCAAGTCATGGTGACATCCAAATGGTTGGCAACAACTTTCTCTCAGGGACAGTCGAGATTGTTAATATGGTAGGAACTGAGGAGAGAAGAATAGGATTATGGAGTCGTGATAATTTTTGCGGTAAAAGAAACATCATGGCTTCTTTTACCAATGAAAATTTTGAGACCATCATATGCCCCGGTGGACCACCAAGACGCCGTATTTTGGCAGAGAATGGTGAAAAGAAGAAGTTGCTTAGGGTCTTAGTCCCCGCAAGAAACAGGGTTCCAAATCTAGTGTCGCTGCGTCATGATCCCGAAACAAGTAATTATATTGCCAGTGGATTCTGCATAGAGGTTTTCAAGACTTGCATTGCTCCTTTTAACTACGAGCTCGTATTCTTACCTTATAATGGAAGCTATGACAATCTTGCTTATTTACTCTATACTCAGGTGTGTTCCAAATGCAAACTACTATGAAGTCTATAGTCAAGATGTTATATGTATGTTTCTAATAATGTGTTTGTTATGCAATTTTAACAGAGTGACAAATATGATGCAGCGGTTGGCGATATCACCATCACTT
>OVAF01001469.1:0-16858 GCA_900406245.1 Odontarrhena argentea | reverse complement strand
ATTTATTTCCTCAATTTTAGAATTTTTAATTCGTTTTGAATCATTCGATTCAGTGAAAAAAGAATTAAAATAAAATAATATACAAGGTATTAAATCCAACGCTAAATTTTGACCAATGGGGACTTATTATTATTATATATATATATATATATATATATATATATATATATATATATAATGGACCTTATATATAACCTGGGCTGCGCAAGCTTCTTCTCAACTCTCTTTTCTCTCTCCCTTTCTTCAAAGTGAGTCTCGCACAGAGAGACAAACAAATGAGAGGGAAAATTGCATAAATCTTCCTTGGTTTTCCTCGACTTCATCGATTTTCACTCTCGAAATCTACGATTTTTTCACCAACTTTCTCTTCTAAACTAGTAAATTTCGATAAACCCTTGATAAATTTTTCTGACCTAGTCGACCCACCACTTTGGGCTTTAGCTTTAGGGATCGTCACTGTGAACGATTGTGAGAGAAACCCTTTTCGGAGAGTGACCAAACCCTAAGATTGCGTTTCGCTTTTCTGGGTTTGGTTTTGGTTTAGCCATGAGTCCTATTCAGAATTTTGAGCAACACTCTCGTCGTCTCGTTGAGCCTGACCTATGTAAACTTCACCCTCCCTCTTTCTTGCTTTACTTTGTCATTTTGATGTTTGTTTGCTGAGTCCACTGTTGATTTTGAAGTATTCAAAGTTTCTTATGGTTCTGAGGAATTGTTGTGTTAAGTATTTAGGTGGGCAAATCAAATTTTCTTCACTTATGATTGATGAAATTTTGCTTTTTGTGTGTGTTGTTGTTGTTAAATAGCGATTCAGACAAGGCTTGAGATGGTGGTGGAGGTGCGGGAGAGCTTAGAGATTACACATACAGCTGAGTACTTGAATTTCCTGAAATGTTACTTCCGGGCGGTTTCAGTGATTCTTCTTCAGCTTACAAAGCCTCAATTCACTGATAATCTCGAGAATAAACTACGGAACATTGTGGTTGAGATTCTTAATCGTCTACCACATAGTGAGGTTCTTCGTCCTTTTGTGCAAGACCTTTTGAAAGTTGCAATGCAGGTGCTGACGACGGATAATGAAGAGAATGGGCTGATTTGTATTCGGATCATTTTTGATCTTCTTAGGAACTTTAGGCCGACGTTAGAGAATGAGGTTCAACCGTTCTTGGATTTCGTCTGCAAGATATACCAGAATTTCAGGTTGACGGTTAGTCATTGTTTCGAGAATGTCAAAATGGAAGAGGTGAAACCTATGGAGTTATCTACATCTTCGGATCAGTCTCTGTCCCTTACCACACATTTCAGGAATGGGCAGCTTAACCCGAGTACTCGATCTTTCAAAATAGTCACAGAGAGCCCACTCGTTGTTATGTTTATTTTTCAGCTGTACAGCCGACTTGTACAGGTCAATATTCCTAATATGTTGCCCCTGATGGTTGCTGCTATCTCTGTCCCTGGACCCGAGAAAGTTTCTTCGCATATGAAACCTCAGTTTATCGAACTGAAGGGTGCTCAGGTTAAGGTGAGACAATGATTCTCTATCAGGAAGGAAAATGGAACTAATTTGGACAAAAGAAAAAAAAAAAAATTAGTCAAGGGCCTTCTTGTTCACCTGAATTATTCTGTTTATGAGGTACCATGTCATGGCATATTAACTTCGGTGTTTGTCTTTTCTTTTGTTTATTTGCAGACGGTTTCTTTTTTGACTTATTTGTTAAAAAGCTGTGCCGAATATATCAGGCCTCATGAAGAGAGCATATGTAAGAGCATTGTAAATTTGCTTGTCACTTGTTCCGATTCTGCATCTATTAGAAAGGTAGAGAACAGTCTGTTCCTTTTTCTTCTGTACGTTTTCACCTTGGAACACTAATCACTATCATTGGCTTGCAGTTTAAGATTTATTTTTTTGGTCTATGGAATGCAGGAACTCTTAGTCTCACTAAAGCATGTACTTGGGACGGATTTCAAGAGAGGTTTATTTCCTCTTATTGACACTCTTTTGGAAGAGAGGTATGATGTGTTTTTAGCCTTTCTGAGTTCTATAACTTTCACACCCTTTGGGAAGCTGTTTTATTTGAATTAGTACACTACCTGTTCTGTAATTCACCGTGCACAGTATCTATCAACAATTAATTATCATCTAGCCCCCTTTATTTTCTGTGTCAGGGTTCTAGTTGGGACGGGGCGAGCATGCTTTGAGTCTTTGAGACCACTGGCTTACAGCCTACTGGCCGAGATTGTTCACCATGTTCGAGCGGATCTATCGCTTTCTCAGGTTCTTCTCGTTTTTTCTTATCTGGCTCTGTTTGATGTTCTTGTTATTTGTTAGTTCTTTCTTTCTAGAATAGCTCTTTCTTTTTGTAGAAACTCTTCAACACAGACTTTGAATTCCGTTTTAAGTGATACTAATGTATTCCAGTACAGAGTTATTGCTATGAAACAGTGACTTTTATGGTTGGGTATAAAAAAGGATCCTTATCTTTACAGTCTTATAAATTGTAATAAGAAAGCGGTTGCGCGCTTGACATAGATGTTATTCTTGCTTCTAGACATGAAATGCGAGGCCTCCTAAATGATTTTGACAATTGAAGGTTCCAACAAACAAACAATCTTAGTAATACAACATATTGATTAAATTTTCTAGCCAACATCAGGGTTCCCTTTTTAGTTTTTCTCCTTTCGTGTGCTCTATGTGTTATCTTTATTATTCAACTCGTCTTATTTGACTGTAAACAAAATGGCAGTTATCGCGGATTATATACTTATTTTCAAGGAACATGCATGACTCGACCCTATCTCTTAACATACATACGACTTGTGCGCGGCTGATGTTAAATCTGGTAAAACTATATATTAGGTCTTATTTGCCTTATCTTTATTTGATATATTTTTAACATATATGTGACAGAACCTGTACACTTTGCTTGCATCAAATAATGATAAAAGTTAATACTTATACATGATTCAGGTAGAACCAATATTTGAGAAAGGTGTTGATCAGCAGTCAATGGATGAAGCACGGATTTTATTGGTATAGATTTACCCCTGAGAGCCCATTTTATAATTGGTTGGGTGCCTTAATTATTGATTTAGTTTATTTTATCATCCGTTGATAGGGACTTATCCTGGATGCCTTTGTTGGGAAATTCAATTCCTTCAAGCGCACAATTCCTCAGGTAATTCTGGTTGCTTTCCACGTTCCAGTGTTGTTTGTTGAATTTCAGCCTTCTTACTTTGTTGTCTTTTGTTATGCTTATTTGAAATATCTTATAACCTTTAGCTGCCCTAACTGTTTCCGCTCTATAGCTTCTAGAGGAGGGTGAGGGAAAGGATCAAACCACTTTGAGGTCGAAGCTTGAACTTCCTGTCCAGGTAATTGCATATTATCCACGATGACTGTATTTTCTTATCAACTAGCCAATGTGAGATAGTGTTCACTGTTAATATTCAAACTTGCTACTTCCGCAGTGTTCGTTATTGTTGCTAAAAATAGAGAGACTACTTTCTTTCCTAATATGAATTACAATTTCAACAGAAATTTATTTTCTCTTCCCGTTATTGTTTCTCCTGAAACATCATTGTCTCAATCAATATTTATGATATTTACTTTAGTTCACAGATAGATTATCTGGCAGTTTTTAAATTATTAGACCACGCTTGTTGCATTGTTGCAGGCAGTTTTGAATTTGCAGGTTCATGTCGAACATTCCAAAGAAGTGAATGATTGTAAAAATCTGATCAAGACACTGGTGATGGGTATTGAATCTTGGCCAAACTGACATTTCAGCTTAGTCGATCAGTTATTCATATTGATTATGTTTCTATGTTTTACCAAAATCTTTCCTGATTTTTGTTTAGGTATGAAGACAATTTTATGGAGTATAACCCATGCACATATGCCCCGACCTCAGGGCATGCATCCACAAGCTCTTGCTTCACAGTCATCTGCTGCTCAGGTTTTTAAAGGAATGAGAGAAGATGAGGTATTGCATTTGGGGTTATTTAGTGCAGGCGTTAATAGTGCATGTATGATTAACCTCTAATAATCTCTACCTTCAAGCAGGTGTGGAAAGCCTCTGGTGTTTTAAAGAGTGGTGTCCATTGCTTAGCTCTCTTCAAAGAGAAAGATGAGGAGAAGGATATGCTAACTCTTTTCTCCCAGATTTTGGCTGTTATGGAACCTCGAAATCTCATGGACATGTTTTCGATATGTATGCCTGAACTTTTTGAGTGCATGATTGACAATACTCAAGTGGTTCAAATATTTGCCACTCTTCTGCAAGCTCCCAAAGTAAGCAAGCCATTTGCAGATGTTCTGATTCATTTCCTAGTAAGCAACAAACTTGATGTTCTGAAGAATCCAGATTCAGCTGCAACTAAATTAGTTCTGCATTTGTTCCGGTACCTCTTTGGGGCAGTTTCTAAAGCACCAAATGAATATGAACGCATATTGCAACCTCAAGTACCTGTTATTATGGAAGTCTGCATGAAGAATGCGACTGAAGTTGAAAAGCCTCTTGCTTTTATGCAATTGCTCCGCACTGTTTTCAGAGGACTTGCTGGATGTAAATTCGAGCTGCTTCTTAGAGATTTAATCCCCATGCTGCTACCTTGTCTTAATATGCTTCTGACAATGCTCGAGGGGCCAGCTGGGGAAGACATGAGAGATATTTTGTTGGAGCTTTCATTGACGCTTCCTGCACGTTTAAGCTCCTTATTGCCATACCTTCCCCGTCTCATGAGGCCTCTTGTATCCTGTTTGAAAGGAACTGATGAACTTGTGAGCTTGGGGTTACGCACCCTTGAATTCTGGGTGGATAGTCTTAATCCTGACTTTTTGGAGCCAAGTATGGCAAATGTAATGTCTGAAGTGATCTTAGCGTTATGGTCTCACCTGAGGCCGGTGCCATATCCTTGGGGTGGAAAAGCATTACAAATCGTGGGAAAGTTGGGTGGTCGAAACCGTCGATTTCTGAAAGAGCCACTCACACTAGAATGCAAAGATAATCCAGAGCATGGGCTTCGCTTAGTTCTGACATTTGAGCCGTCCACTCCATTTCTTGTGCCAATGGACAAATTCATTAACCTTGCTGTAGCAGCTGTTAGTCAGAAAAATCTCAATACGGAAGTCTACTACAGAAAGCAAGCTCTAAAATTTCTCCGTGCTTGCTTGTTGTCTCAGCTTAATTTGCCTGGGTGTGTCACTGATGAGGGTCAGACGCCCAAGCAATTATCAAATTTGTTACTTTGCTCTGTTGATTCATCTTGGTGCAGGAGTGAATCAACAGAAAGTAAGGTTAGTATATGATATTACTCTAATGATCTTAATCCCTTCTGCTTGAACTCTATACGTGTTTGATCAAATATAACATTTTCTACTCAGTTGGTTGACATCTTCATAAAGCATTACCTGATTAGCTTACTGTTAATTCTGGCACATTCTTAGCATATCGGTCTCCACTATTCATAATGTTTTATAAACTAGCTTATTGAAGGGGGAGGCGATGGTTTCTTGATTGAAATACAGTGACAATACACATGATTGGATACTGTATTAGTTATCTTGCTGCCATGCGCTTGTACTTTTTAAAAAGTGAGCTAGGTCATGTGATTGCCCTTGAGTGGCCTCTATTTTTCCTTATATAATTATGTTACTTGATTTAATAGGTTGTAAAAGATGTATTTATTTTTTAAGAGGATGTCTTGCTGCTGCAGGCTGACGTAGGGTTCAAAACAAAGACACAGTTAATGGCTGAGAAGTCAATCTTCAAGACGCTATTGGTCACTATCATTGCCGCCAGTTCTGACCCAGATCTCAGCGACTCAGATGATGACTTTGTTGTAAGCTTATGTCGGCATTTTGCAATTATTTTGCATGGAGACTATACGTCGTCATATGCTTCACCTATTCCTGGTCCACGTGGGAGTTCTGTGACTTCAGCAAGTTCCAGGCCCAATAATAATTGGCCTACTGACTTGAAACAGCTGGATCCTTTGATATTCTTAGATGCACTTGTGGATGTGCTTGCAGATGAAAGTAGGCTCCATGCCAAAGCTGCTCTGACTGCGTTAAATGTGTTTGCTGAAACTCTGTTGTTCCTTGCTCGTGTCAAACATGCTGATGTGTTGATAGCAAGGGGTGGTCACAGTGCTTCTATGATTGTCTCTAGTCCTTCTACCAATCCGGTATATTCACCCCATCCAAGCGTGCGAATACCAGTGTTTGAACAACTCTTGCCTCGGTTGTTGCATTGCTGTTACGGGAGCACATGGCAAGCACAAATGGGAGGAGTAATGGGGTTAGGTGCGCTGATAGGGAAAGTGAATGTTGAAACATTATCTCTATTCCAAGTAAAAATTGTACGTGGTCTGGTCTATGTTCAAAAGAGGCTTCCTGTTTATGCTAGCAAAGAGCAAGAAGAGACAAGTCAAGTTCTTATGCAGATTCTTAGAGTGGTTAATAATGTTGATGAAGCAAACAGTGACGTCCGCAAGCACAGCTTTCAAGGTGTTGTAGAATATCTTGCTTCTGAATTGTTCAATCCTAATGCATCTATCACAGTAAGAAAAAATGTTCAGAACTGTCTTGCACTTTTGGCTAGCCGGACTGGTAGTGAGGTATCTGAACTGCTTGAACCGTTATACCAACCTTTGCTGCAGCCACTTATAATGCGTCCACTTCGGTCAAAGACAATCGATCAACAGGTGCCTCTTCTTGCTTTTTTTGTTTGGCTGTTGTATCTCTTTTCGGGACTTCTTTACTGACCCTCTTTAACATGACTCATAGGTTGGAACTGTAACAGCTCTGAATTTCTGTTTAGCATTGAGGCCGCCCCTTTTAAAAGTAACTCCAGAATTGGTTAACTTCTTACAAGAAGCATTACAAATAGCTGAAGCCGATGAAGCTGTATGGGCTGTGAAGTTGATGAGTCCTAAAGTCCTTGCATCATTGAACAGACTTCGTACAGCTTGTATTGAGATTCTGTGCACAACTATGGCATGGGCTGATTTTCGAACTCAAAGCCACAATGAACTACGTTCGAAAATAATATCCATGTTTTTCAAGTCTTTAACCTGTCGAGCACCAGAAATTGTGATCGTTGCCAAGGAGGGTTTAAGACAGGTGCTTAGTTATCTGCCTTTTGTTTTCCATCTCTTTCGGGGATTTCAATGCTATTATAAGCCTCTGTGTTGTTCTGAAGCTTTTTCTTCTGCTTTAGGTTATCAATCAACAAAGGATGCCCAAAGAACTTCTTCAGAGTAGTCTCAGACCTATACTAGTTAATCTAGCGCACACAAAGAATCTCAATATGCCTTTACTGCAAGGTCTAGCTCGCTTGCTTGAACTTCTATCAAATTGGTTTAATGTGACATTAGGAGGTAAGTTGCTGGAGCACCTTAAAAAATGGTTAGAGCCAGAGAAACTTGCACAGTCCCAGAAATCATGGAAACCCGGTGAAGAGCCAAAAATTGCAGCTGGTAATCACGTTCTTGAAAATATAAGAAAAGCAAATGTCTGGTTATATGATTATATATGAACACAAATTTTTGTTTTCTCTGTGGCAGCTATTATCGAGCTCTTCCACTTACTTCCACTTGCGGCATCAAAGTTCCTAGATGAACTTGTAACATTAACTATCGATTTAGAAGCAGCTTTTCATCCAGGGCAGGTGTACAGTGAGATCAATAGCCCATACCGTCTCCCGCTTACTAAGTTCTTGAATCGATATGCAACCCTGGCTGTTGATTATTTTCTTTCAAGATTAAATGAACCAAAATATTTCCGAAGGTAAGAACAACATTGCGTTTATAAATTTTTTTCTTTACACCACATAGCTCATTGAGTATGAGCATTAAGTAATATGACTGTTTCCCTCTTTTTCTTATACCCTCAGGTTTATGTATGTTATCCGATCAGAGGCTGGCCAACCATTAAGGGAAGAACTTGCAAAATCTCCACATAAGATACTTTCATGCGCCTTTCCGGAATTTTTACCAAAATCTGATGCCATACTGACTCCTCCAGCTGCATCATCTGGAAATGAAAATTCCATCTCTATTAAATCTGAGAGTTCCAACTCGCCATCCACAAAATCCAAAGTAGCATCTGATGCGTATTTTCAGGGTCTTTATCTTATCAAAACATTGGTGAAACTGATACCCAGCTGGCTTCAGAGTAATCGTAATGTTTTGGATGCCTTGACTGTCCTTTGGAAATCACATGCAAGGGCATCTCGTTTGCAGAATGAGCAAGAGCTGAATTTAGTTCAGGTAGTTTCATCTATCTTTGAACTTTTTAATTCCTGCATTAGGTTTGTGTGTCAAACCAAAAATAAATGCATACTTAAAATGGTTCCTGATGTAGGCATCAGATCTCATGATTGCAAAGTGTATCCCCTGCTGTAACTATATGTTACCCAATGGCATTTCGTTTATCCACACTCTTTACTGTCCTGTTTATTGTTTGCCCTACAGACTTGAATTCCTAGTTACCTAAAATTGATGAAGGAATAAAGTAATTCCTTTCATAAACCTGTATTTGAATTGAGTGCTCAGTAATATTTACCATGAACGTATCTGAAACTATCTTTCAAATTATTAAATGTTTTCAGAATAGTTGGCCATCTCAAAATCTCTTCTTCTTTTTTTTTCTCTTTAAAAAAAAATTACAGGTAAAAGAGAGCAAATGGCTTGTCAAGTGCTTCCTCAATTATCTACGACATGAAAAGACTGAAGTGAAAGTTCTTTTCGAGATTCTCTCGATTTTCTTGTTCCATAGCCGCATTGACTACACCTTTCTAAGGGAGTTCTACATTATTGAGGTTGTTTATTTGATTTCAGTTGCAAGTTTGTGTCCTTGATGCTTAATTCTCATATTTTGCCGCTCTAATAAAATAATTGGGTTCTTTCAACAGGTTGCAGAAAAATATCCACCCGACATGAAAAGAGAACTTGTTTTGCATTTTCTAAACCTTTTCCAGACAAAACAACTCAGCCAGGATCATCTTGTTCAGGCAATGCAAATGCTCATCCTTCCAATGCTTGCCCATGCCTTCCAAAACGGCCAAACTTGGGAAGTTATTGATCCTAATATAGTCAAAACCATTGTTGAGAGGCTTCTTGACCCACCTGAAGAGGTAGCTTTCTTTTCTTTCTTAAGCAGCTTAACTTTTTGGATAGTAAAGAAATTAATATAAGGTTGCTGTATAATTTTATTCGTGTAAACAGAAATGAAAATAACCTGTCCAAGTTGTTATTTCTGAAATGGTCTTATTTTGTTGTGATTTATATATCACCAAAGTTTTGTTGTTAATTTCATCTCACTTTTTTTAGGTTTCTGCTGAGTATGACGAACCTTTGAGGATAGAACTTTTGCAGTTAGCTACTTTGCTTCTGAAATATCTTCAGAGTGATCTGGTTCATCATAGAAAAGAGCTCATCAAGTTTGGATGGAATCATCTCAAGCGGGAAGATAGTGCCAGTAAACAGTGGGCTTTTGTTAATGTTTGCCACTTCTTGGATGCTTACCAGGCTCCAGAGAAAATCATTCTCCAGGTACCATTTTCTTAGCTTTTCTGCTGTCATGTTGGTGATGTTTATTGTATCTGTTGAAGAGTGGGTAAAGTAGGATACTTAAACTTCCTATATGAATGTATATCATTTTTACCTTCTAAGCTGTCATATAAATCCCTGACAGCAAACATAAGATACTCCTCCATCTAATTCAGTGATACAATTTTTTTTTCAAATCGATATAGGTTTTTGTTGCGCTTCTTAGGACATGCCAGCCGGAAAATAAAATGCTAGTTAAGCAAGCCCTGGATATTCTAATGCCAGCTTTACCTAAAAGGCTTCCGCTTGGAGATTCAAGAATGCCAATTTGGATTAGATATACCAAAAAGATTCTGGTGGAGGAGGGTCACTCAATTCCAAATTTGATCCACATCTTCCAACTCATTGTCCGACGCTCGGATCTGTTTTATAGCTGTAGAGCACAGTTTGTTCCTCAGATGGTGAATTCCTTAAGTCGTCTAGGTTTGCCATTTAACACTACGGCAGAAAATAGGCGGCTTGCAATTGAACTTGCTGGATTGGTTGTCAGCTGGGAAAGGCAAAGACAGAATGAAAGTAAAATGGTAATGGATGTCGACATAACCACTGAAGTTAACGATGGGTTACATCCTTCATCCAGTGTGGATCCTAGGCGCTCAACAGATGGTTCTTCCATGACTGAAGAACCAAGTAAACGAGTTAAAATTGAACCTGGTCTGCAATCGATGTGTGTGATGTCCCCTGGTGGTGCATCGTCAATCCCCAATGTAGGAACTCCTGGATCTGCTACCCAGCCTGACGAGGAATTCAAGCCAAATGCTGCTATGGAGGAACTAATCATTAACTTTCTTATAAGGGTAAGATTTTTCATCATTGGGCATGTATATGACTTGCTAGTTTCAATCTATTCTATTTTTCTTAGGTGGCAGTTATGAAATGACAAATCCCCTTCTTTGCTGACCAATTTTGCATTCTAAGGAATGACGTTTAGAAATATCAGTCTTAAAGCAGTATAGTATTTTGTAATAAGATGATGCAGATTATATTGTTTTCTAGGATTTGGATCTGGTTAAGTTCTAAACCTGGTTAACCACCTCTAGTTTTGACTGACGTTAGTTGTACATGATATTGTTCTTGCTCTGGAATTCATTTTTAAATTGAGTTTCTGTTTATGACTGTAGTTTAAGTTTCCTTTCTCATTCTTGAACAGGTAGCAGTGGTAACTGAGCCTAAGGATAGGGAAGCCAACACTATGTACAAACAGGCTTTAGATTTTCTTTCACAAGCTTTGGAAGTTTGGCCAAATGCTAACGTCAAATTTAATTATCTAGAAAAGCTGCTAAGCAGCATGCCACCATCTCAGTCAGATCCGTCCACAGCCCTTGCTCAGGGCTTGGATGTCATGAATAAGGTTCTGGAGAAGCAACCACATCTTTTCATTAAGAACAACATTAGCCAAATCTCACAGGTATATTGCTGCAGTAAGCTTTATCCTAATATATTATTCATCTCTGTTCTTTCCTCATTTTGAATTGTGTTTTCTTCACCAGTTTCTTGAGCTGTCTTTCAAACACAAGATGCTGGATGCTGGTAAATCTTTATGCTCTTTGTTGAAGATGGTCTTCATCGCCTTCCCACAGGATGGTGCTAGTACACCTCCTGACATAAAGCTATTGTATCAGAAAGTCAATGAGTTGATACAGAAACACGTGCATGCTGTTACTGCTCCACAAGCTTCAGGAGATGACACTACTCTCGGTTCAATAAGTTTTGTACTTGTTGTCCTCAAAACCTTGGCAGAGGTACAGAAAAACTTTGTTGATCCATATTTACTGGTGCGTATCCTTCAGCGTCTTTCGCGGGATCTGGGATCGGCAGGGGGTGCTCATCCTAGACAAGTAAGTTATTCTTCATTAAACTCTATATTTTCCCGAAGAGTTAAAATTGTAGGCTAGCTTTCTTTCTTATTTAAGGTTAAATGGAGTTTACATGGCATTCAGTGACATTTACCACATCTTATCTATTAAATTTTGGAATATCTAATGTCAGAATGTGTCTTAATAGCTTTGCAACAATTTCATTCATGCCTTGTAAGATTTTAGATTTGGATTTGTTCCTTTTTTCATCATCTTGTGGCTGACTCATCTGCTCTATGTCATTTGCTGCATGTTTTTATTTTTATACTATCAAATTCAAGATATCATTTCTGTCTCTTTTGCCAGCTCCTGTAATTTTCCCGGCCTTTCTCTTCGAATTAATAATAAGGTATCCATTACATGTTGCTCCAATTGTGGCTTAATTCTAGTGGCTTTTCCTGTCCCTTTCCAGACCCAGCGAACAGAATCAGATTGTGCAGTAACTTCTTCTCGTCAAACTGCTGATGTTGGAGTATCTAATCTAAAGTCGGTCTTGGAGCTTATTGATGAAAGGGTTATGCTTTTACAAGATTGCAAAAGACCCGTGACTCAAATATTGCACACTTTGCTTTTAGAAAAGGGTACTGATTCTAGTGTGCTTCTCTGCGTTCTAGACATGGTAAAAAGGTGGGCTGAGGATGATTTCGGAAAAACAGGTTCATCTGGGTCCGCTGGTGCTTTTCTTACCCAGAAAGATATTATTTCTTTTCTCCAGAAGCTTTCACAGGTTGATAAGCAACACTTCTCATCTGTTGCTTTGGATGAGTGGGATAAGGCTTATCTTCAGCTTTTATATGGGCTTTGTGCCGATTCAACGAAGTAAGTTTTTTCTTTTCTACATATATATTGAACTACAAGTTACGTCTAAGTTTTTTATGAGTGATTTGATAAATATCATCTCTTTCACTTACAGGTATCCTCTGGCCCTCCGACAAGAGATCTCCCAGAAAGTTGAAAGACATTCCATGCTTGGTTTACGGGCAAGGGATCCTGAGATGCGAAGAAAGTTCTTCGTGTTATACCATGAATCTCTCGGAAAAAATTTATTCGCACGGTTGCAGTACATTATTCAAAGCCAAGATTGGGAAGCTATGAGTGATGTCTTTTGGCTCAAACAGGGTCTTGATCTTCTCCTAGCCATCTTGATTGAGGAGAAGCCAATTACTTTAGCACCAAATTCTGCCAGGGTAGTACCACTTTTGCCTTCTCATCATCCTGGAATACACCACCAACCACCTGCTATGCCGGAGGGACCTGAAGAAGTTTCTTCAATGTTTGATGGCATTGTTATGGAGCATGCACGATTTCTCAGCGCGGCAAGCAAACTTCAGGTGATTACAAATTATTTAAATTGCTGAGTCGTTATGGTGCTTTCTTCTGTGTTGTTTAATCGAGAATAGTTACTTAATAATCGTAAGATCTTTGGCGTTTTATCCATTTTGGAAGCTGGATTAATCTGAATATAATAAATTATATGCACTTTTTTTCCCTGCTATAGGTGGCTGATATTATTATCCCCTTGAGAGAGCTGTCTCACACAGATTCCAATGTTGCTTATCATCTGTGGGTACTAGTATTTCCAATTGTGTGGGCAACACTACACAAGGAAGAGCAGGTGGCTTTGGCTAAACCTATGATCTCTCTCCTGTCAAAGGACTACCACAAGAAGCAGCAAGGACACAGGCCAAATGTTGTGCAAGCACTTCTAGAAGGACTTCAGTTGAGCCACCCTCAACCTAGGATGCCGAGTGAGCTTATCAAATATATCGGAAAAACATACAATGCATGGCATCTAGCATTGGCTTTGCTAGAGACCCATGTCATGCTGTTCATGAATGACTCGAAATGTGCTGAGTCTCTTGCTGAGCTCTATCGTTTGTTAAACGAAGAAGACAGGAGATTTGGATTGTGGAAGAATAGGTCCATCACTGCTGAATCTAGAGCTGGGCTTTCAATGGTTCAACATGGTTTTTGGCAGCGTGCTCAGAGCCTTTTTTATCAGGCAATGGTTAAGGCAACCCAAGGCACTTACAATAACACAGTACCGAAGGCTGAAATGTGCCTGTGGGAGGAGCAATGGCTCCACTGTGCAACTCAGCTTGGTCAGTGGGATGCCCTCGTAGATTTTGGAAAAAGCACTGAGAATTATGAAATTTTGCTAGATAGTCTTTGGAAGGTACCGGATTGGGCATATATGAAGGATCATGTGATACCCAAGGCACAAGTGGAAGAGACGCCGAAGCTTCGTTTGGTTCAAGCTTATTTTGCCCTTCATGAAAAAAATGCAAACGGTGTTGCAGATGCTGAAAACATAGTTGGGAAAGGGGTTGATCTTGCCTTGGAACAGTGGTGGCAGTTACCTGAAATGTCTCTTCATGCTAGGGTGCCTCTACTGCAGCAATTCCAACAACTAGTGGAGGTACAAGAGTCTTCTAGAATTCATATTGACATCGCAAATGGGAGTAAAGTTTCAGGAAATACTGCTGTCGGCGGACAGGGATATCCATATGCAGATCTGAAGGACATTCTTGAGACTTGGAGGCTGAGGACTCCAAATGAATGGGACAATATGACTATCTGGTATGATACGCTGCAGTGGAGGAATGAAATGTATAACATTGTTATTGATGCATTTAAGGACTTTATAACTTCAAATACTCCACTTCATCACCTTGGTTATCGTGACAAAGCATGGAACGTCAATAAGCTAGGTAGGATAGCTCGGAAACAAGGGCTTTGTGATGTTTGCGTGCAGGTACTTGACAAGATGTATGGGCATTCGCAAATGGAAGTACAGGTACGGTTCTCACGGCTCTTTAACTTTGTTAGAATTTGGGCAGAGATCATTCAATTGCAGAATTCTATAGAAGAACTGCAGCTTTGGATTCAACATTTAGTTTTCAAGTTAATATGCTTTCTTGCTGTTTTTTTTCTTTTCTTAGTTTGTTAAAATATTTCTTGGTATAGTTGTAAATCCACCCATTAACTTCTGTGATATTGGACGTCATGCATACGGTGTACCTCACTCTTTTCCATGATTCTATAAAAATTTATTATCCTGAAACTGTTTTGTTTAGTGTGGATTTTTTTTATCGTTGAAGTAGTCTTGATTGCTTCTATTCTGTGTCTGTTTATGTAGGAAGCCTTTGTTAAAATTAAAGAGCAAGCAAAAGCTTATCTCGGAACAAAAGGAGAGCTTGCTACGGGTCTTAATCTGGTTAATAGCACAAATTTGGAGTTCTTTCTAGCAAAGAACAAGGCAGAGATTTTTCGTCTGAAAGGGGATTTTCACTTGAAGTTAAACGATACTGAAGGTGCTAATCTTGCATATTCCAGTGCAATAACCTTATTCAAGAATTTACCCAAAGGATGGATAAGCTGGGGAAATTACTGTGACATGGTATTTCTTATAATTAGATGCTGCTTTTTTTCTTACGCTATTAACATCCTCCCTCTTTGTAATGATATTGTACTTTACCTTCGGTTTGCAGGCATATCAAGAAACAGAAGATGAAATCTGGCTAGAATATGCTGTCAGTTGCTTTCTTCAGGGTATAAGATTTGGAGTTTCCAATTCGAGAAGTCACATGGCTCGTGTTCTTTATCTTCTTAGTTTTGATACAGCAAATGAGCCTGTTGGTAGGATATTTGATAAACACTTGGACCAAGTACCTCACTGGGTGTGGCTTTCTTGGATTCCACAGCTGTTGCTGTCTCTGCAGCGAACAGAAGCACCCCATTGCAAATTGGTTCTACTGAAAATTGCTACAGTATTCCCGCAGGTAGGTTCCCTTCAGTGGGTTGCTACAGTACTCGTTTTTTTGTCATTACATCTGAGTAGGATACTGTTTATCATTTCAGGCTCTCTATTACTGGCTGCGTACATACTTACTTGAACGTCGTGATGCGATAAATAAATCTGAACTTAGCAGAGTGGTTTTGGCTCAAAGAATGCAGCAGAACGTTTCTGGTGTTACTGCAGGTCATGGTGGAGGTAATTTACCATCAGAAACTCAAATTCAGCAAGGTGGTCAGACTAGTGGAGCTGTTGGAACCCATGACGGGGGTAACCTGCATGCACAAGAAAATGAACGTTCCAGTGTGGAAAACAGTGTGCATTCAGGGAATGATCAACCTATGAACCAAAGCAGTTCAAATATCAGTGAAAATAGCCAACACGCAGCACTAAGGAATGGTGCTTCATTGGCAATCTCTGCTGCTGGGGCGTTTGATGCTGCAAAGGATATCATGGAAGCTCTTAGGAGTAAACATAACAACTTGGCCAATGAACTTGAGGTAGTATTCTGCTTGTGAACATACTGATTTCCTCAGTTCCTTCTATACAATTTTTTATGGTAAATAGAAATCCCAAAAGGAAAAAAAAGAACAGAAAACTACTGTCTCGTTCAAGTAGCTTGGGTTCAAATTATGACTCAATGTATGTTCCCTGCTTCTTTTACTTGGAAAATCTAATGATGTATTTTTTCTTCCAGATTCTTCTCACTGAAATAGGGTCAAGGTTTGTTACTTTACCAGAAGAAAGACTTCTTGCGGTTGTGAATGCTTTGTTGCATCGATGTTACAAATATCCAACTGCCACCACTGCCGAAGTTCCCCAACCTCTCAAGAAAGAACTCTCGGGTGTATGCAGAGCTTGTTTCTCTGCAGATGCTGTGACCAAGCATGTCGAGTTTGTGAGAGAATACAAACAGGGTTTTGAGGGTGACTTAGATCCAGAGAGTAATCGGTTCCCAGTCACACTCGCAGACCTGACAAACAAACTGAAAGAATGGAAAAATATTCTTCAGAGCAATGTTGAAGACAGGTTCCCCGCTGTGTTAAGATTGGAAGATGAGAGCAAGGTGCTGCGGGACTTCAATGTTGTTGATGTAGAGATACCCGGACAGTACTTTGCTGACCAGGTAATTTGGATTGTTATCCTTCTCTCTTGTTTATCCACATTGTTCACGTTCCCTATAGTAGCAGTAAACATAAGTTTTGTCCTTTAAATCTTTCCTCTTTGTTCTGTGAGCGAAACTAATTATAAATTTAACTACGCAGGAAGTAGCACCTGATCATACAGTAAAGTTGGATAGGGTTGGAGCAGACGTACAAATTGTACGAAGGCATGGGAGCAGCTTCAGACGTTTGACTCTTATTGGGTCCGATGGTTCGCAAAAGCATTTTATTGTTCAGACATCGTTGACGCCTAATGCGAGGAGCGATGAACGAATCTTGCAGCTTTTCCGTGTGATGAACCAAATGTTTGATAAGCATAAAGAGTCAAGGAAGCGTCATCTAGGGATTCACACTCCGATCATAATCCCTGTCTGGTCTCAGGTATGCGTTGGAAAATATCAACTTAGTTTCCTTTTAGTTCTTGATCCAGT
>OVAF01001468.1:0-21776 GCA_900406245.1 Odontarrhena argentea | reverse complement strand
GGTATTTTTTATCAAATCCGAATTAAGTTGGGGTATTTTTAGGGTAATTTCCCTTTTAACCACCAACCATAAAAATAAAAAAGGCTATAAAAGAAAAATTAAATAAAAATTCATTGTAATTCTCTATTAACTGGCTATATAAATACATAATTATAACTACACTTACAAACTATCAAATCTCTCGAAATCGTAAGTTACTTTATATATCTTTCATAATATTATTATTTGTAATGATTTATTTTAGTGTCATAGGGATGCGTATGCATCATGAAGACAAAGTGTGTCTTAGAAGGAATGAAAGAAGCATCCCTTTTTTTTTTTTTGGTCCACTAAAGAAGCATCACAACATACAACTTCTTAACACCAAGGAAAGCTCTTTTTAAAAATGTTATTATATGGTGATTTGTGGAATCAATGGTCAAAAAAATCTTGGATATAATATATGGAGAATTTGCAACTCAAGAAATTTAACTACGAAAGAATGATTTTAACTAAGAGTTAGTGGAACGATGTGTTCACATGGAGATCGAAAACCTTCTCATTCAAAATGACGAATCATTATTTGATTTCCCAAAATTACCAAAGCTAGAAAAGAAATTACCAAAAATTAAACAAATACATTTGTTAAAAACCATGATACATTACAGTAATCATTTTAATAAAAATCAAAACAAAAAACATCTTCCTTAAATGTCATACTAAAAACAAAAAATTAAGATTCTTCAAATAAATAAAAAAGACACATGAAATATATAAAAATGAAATGTCAAATAAAAAGATTAAAAACGGACTATTCAAACATAAAAAGTCAAAATACGAAAACAAAAAAAGACAAAAAAACCCGCTGTCTAACGCGGGCACAAAGCTATTTTTACTTTGAAACAAAAAAAAAAGGTTTTCCTGTGTAACAATGACATAAACAGATAAACTATTAAATATTTACAGTAATTGTAACAATGACATTTGGGTTTACAGAAACTACAAAAATCTCAAACTTTTAATAAATGAGTAAAGATTATAGTACAAATTCAAACCCTAATGTCATAACACTATACCCTAGTTGATGGTAAAGTTGTATGATGTGGGAGGGACAAAATGTCATATTGGAAAAAAAAGTGTAGGTTAGGCTTTGATTGTTGGGGAAATTGCTGTTTATAGACTATTATTTGAATTTGAATGCAAAACTAGATCCCAATTACAATCAAATGCAAAAGTAGACCCTTGTTGGATCCACAGAGGGGTGAATTGTCTACTTCAGCCCTCGCGAACAAACAAAAAAACGGAGCGATGAATGACGATTTTAACATTGGGTAAGTCTGCTGGTACAAAGTATGTCTGCTGGGTAGACTGTCCCGAAAGTCTGCTGAACTACTTCTTGTTTTGATTTTGATTTTAAAATTATGTAAAAAATATTTTGATGAAGGAAAAATTGAAAAATTCTTAAAACCGATTATTGTAGTTTGTATAAAATAAAATTTCGAAAAAAGAACTAATATATAAAAAGTTTAGTTTGGGGACAAATCCGATTGAAATGAAAATTTAGCAGACTTACCCGAAAGTCTGCTCAAAAGTTAATTTTTAAGATTTAATTTAAAAATTATAAAAAAAATATTTTGATGAAAGAAAGATTAAAAACATCTGAAAATCTATTATTTTAGTGTGTGTAAAATAAAATTTCGAAAAAAAAATTAATAAAAAAGAAGTTTAGTTTCGGGACAAATCCGATGTAATGAAAATTTAGCATACTTACCCAGAAGTCTGCGCATTCAAATTAGATAAATTGGCGAGAATATACCTTTTGGGCTTGAAAATGATAGTTTGGGCAGACTTACATGTTAGTCTGCTCAACTACTTATTGTTTAGATTTTAATTTAAAATTAGGTAAAAAATATTTTGAACAAAGAAAAATTTAAAACATTTGAAAACGGAGTATTTTAGTGTGTATAAAATAAAATTTCATAAAAATAATTAATTTAACAAAAGTTTAGGTTTGAGACAAGTATGATTAAAATGAAGGTTTAGCAGACTTACGAGTTAGTCTGCTTGAACCGAAATTTTTAACCTAACCGGGTTTCAGAGACCCAGTATATAAACTAATTTGGTTGCTGGAAACCCTAATTTAGTTATAACAAAATCTTGTCTCTCTCACTAAAACGGAGTCTCTTTCTCTCTCTTCTCTCACCTCTCTGTCCCAAACCACGGTTTTCTCTTCTCCGCCGTTGTATTATGGGGAGATGCAGCGATGCTGGTGGTTCATCTGATGGAAGACGTGGTGGTGGTGGTGCTTCATCGTCCCTAACCACTCCTTGGTATGTTCTCTCTTGCTCTTCTCCTTTAAATTCTTGTTCTTGTTTTCAGATTTGGTTTGTATAACTATTCTTCTTCTTCTTCCCTTTCCTTGACTTGACTTGTTTTCAGAAGAAGAAGATGTGGTGGTGGTGGTGATTCATCGTCCCTAATCTCTCCTTGGTATGTACTCTCTCGCTTTTTTCCTTCAATTTCGTGTTCTAGCTTGTTTCGAGATCTGCTTTGTATAATTCTTCTTCTTCTTCTCCCCTTTCCTTGACTTGATGGTAACTTCCTCTCCATCCTTACCAGAGCTGAACAAAGCATGACCATGTCGATATTGTGATTATTATGTGTGATTCTTCTCCTTCTCTGGTATGTATTCCTAAATCGCTTCTTTGTTTTATAAATCTAATATGTTTTCTTCTGGGTTTGTAGATGATTAGGTTCTCTTAGTGGTCTTAGCATTTAATAGATGATTTGATACGTGGGTAGACTTACCGGTTAGTCTTCAGGTGCAGTCTTCTGGGGCAGATTTTTGGAGCAGACTTACCGGTTAGTCTTCTGGGGCAAACTTCTAGCGCAGACTTACCGGTTCGTCTTCTGGGGCATACTTTTATCGCAGACTTACCGGTTAGTCTTCTGGTGGTGACTTCTGGGGCGGACTTCTATCGCAGACTTACCGGTTAGTCTTCTGGTGCATACTTTTGGTGCAGACTTACCGGTTAGTCTTCTGGTGCATACTTTTGGTGCAAACTTACTGGTTAGTCTTCTGGTGCATACTTTTGGTGCAGACTTACCGGTTAGTCTTCTGGCGCAGACTAACCGGTTAGTTTTCTGGTGCATACTTCAGGCACAGACTTCATGCGCAGACTTACCGGTTAGTCTTCTGGGGCATACTTCTGGCGCAGACATACCGGTTAGGCTTCTGGTGCAGAATTTTGGGGCAGACTTCTAGCGCAAACTTCAGGTGGTTATGATTATTGATCTCAGTTTTCTAGAGAGATCTTGTATACAAAAGTCATGTCCCCATCGCTAGTGTTTTTGTTTCCGTTATGTTTTAATGTTTGTAAATGATAAAATGATGTTGTTTGGAACAATGTTTATAATGTTACGTTCTCTTAATACATAAAATTTGGAATAATGACAGCTTTGTATGTACATAAACCTTTACCAAAACCTCTGTTAGTTTACCTCGTACGCATTTTTCGTAGTCTGAATGTAATAGCTAATTACCTCAAAACACCAAAAATCTTATACATGTCCAAATTATGTGCTATTCAAACAAGTTCTTTCATGACAATTTCCTAAAAAATCATGCAGATGAACCATTCTTTTGCCATTACATAAGTAAAATACATTTTCATACAAAAACAATGTAAGTTAACTTAAATCTGCTGTAAGTATGCTGGCAGACTTCCGGGTAAGTCTGTGTTAAACCGTCAAATATCCAAATAAACACAAAAATATTCTTAAACATATAATATTGCGAATAAATTGACCAAAATTGCACAGGATGACCATGTGGACATATTAAACAAGGTTCATGAAAAAAGTTTCCAAAAAAAATATACAGAAATGGGGTAAACACGTTTTATCAATTTCGCCGACTAACCCGATAGTCTGCCAGATTTGGGCAGACTTCCAGGCAAGTCTTCTTCCGGGAGATGAAGCAGACAGTCATGACAGTCTGTAAAATCAATAATCTCACAGACTTACCGGTATGTCTGCTTATTTTTGCAGACTGTCGTGTACGTCTACTGAATAAAATAGGGGTCTACTTTTGCAATTGACAAAATAATGCAGAAGACTTACCGGTAAGTCTGCTCCTAAAAGGGGCTACTTTTGGAATTGAAAAAAGATTCAGTACGTCTGCTGAGACGAGCAGACTGTCTGCTCTACGTAGTAGACTTACACGACAGTCTGTCGGAATTTCAGAATTACTTGTAAGTCTTCCGATTGTAGCAGACTTACACTCACCGAGCAGACTTACACTCACCGAGCAGACTTACACTCACTAAGCAGACTAACACGACAGTCTGCTATATTTTAGTAGACTTACCAATATTTTAGTAGACTTATCCGTAGGTCTGGCGACAGATATGTTCTATTGACCGAAATTTCTTAATATAGTAGACTTATCCGTAGGTCTGCTCGGTTTGGGCAGACTGTCGTGACAGTCTGTTTGTCGCAGCAGACTTTCACAACAGTCTGCTGGTTTCGTTTTCATACACTATCGGTTGAAGTCAAAGTTATTAGATACGGTCAACGGTAAATATGCATGCTATGTAAGTCTACTAAATTAGGCAGACTCCTATTTAAGTCTACTAAATTGAGCAGACTGACGAAAAGTCTGCTAGAAGAAGTCAAACTGTGGCCAAACTGGGCCCCAAAGGGGGATAAAAAGTCTTCTCTCTTGGTCAATTCCAAATCTAGACCCCTTCTACAGCAGACTACAACAGATCTCGGAGTAAGTCTGCCATGATTTTTTTTTTTTTTTCAAAGGAAACATAACAGACTTTCCCCGAAGTCTTATAAAAAAATAGTTCTCAAAATAAAATAAATATAATTTAGCAGACTGTCAGGTAAGTCTGCTATCGCAAATGACTTATAAATTTAACAACGATCGATGTGAATCTTACTTTTAGCCTCCGTCGAGCTACAGACACGGTCGCGCGAAGTAATACAGCCCAATTCTAGTCGTTTCGTCACCTACGGTCGCAGGAATTGTAAGCACAATAACTTCAAAATCTCGGATAGAAATTAGATGAGATTTGAGATGAGTTTGATGATTTCGTTGAAGAATAATAGCATAAGGAGAGGTTGAAGGTCGAATTAAAGCTTTTACAAAGCATTAAAAGCTTCAAAAAAGTTGAAAATGGTGGTTGAGAGAATTCATGGCAATGGCAAACATGTAAATAAGTGGAGAAGATGAGGCTATTTCGTACTCTGCGTAAAAAAAAAAAAAAAAAAGGACAATAACATTTTTGTGTAAATAAGTTGGTGTTTGGCGGAGAGAAGAAGGAGAAAATTAAGGAGGAAGAGGAGTAGGTCAATGGGGTCTAAGTTTGCAATTGCCACCAAACTGTGGTCTGTTTTTGCAAGAAGGCCTTGATTGTTTCTTGATTTTGGATTTAGTTTTTAGTTTTTGTTTCTCAGAAATCTGTTTTGTTGCCAATCAAGTTTTTATAAAAAGAGATTTCCTAAAATTTAGGGAATCCAATTTTTGTAGAGATTTTACAATTTGTTTATAGAATCTAATAACCAGAAAATATGAGTTTCACGTTAAGGATTCTGTTTGTTTTTAAAATTTTTTTTTAATTTTTTATTTTATTTTAATCAATCTACCTATATTCTCTAAGGGTTTATTAAAAAATTATAGTGTTTGTACAACCTAGTCAAAAGCTTAAAATCCCAATTCCATAGGTATCATATAATTATTTTGGAAGTAACTTTGAGGAGAAATAACGTGTAATGTTGACAAGGACAAAAGAATTGTGATGTGTAACTGTGACTTGGCATTTCTTACATATATTGTTTTTGAAAATTAAAAAACAAGTTATTGTTATACATTTGTTAATTTTTTATTCGTTATTGTTATTTTTTATTTTTCTGAAATATTGTTTCACAATATAGATGAATAGAAAATATATTTATATATATCCACATTGAACATTAAAATATTAATCTATGTACGTAATAATAATGTTGCACCATATATTAGAAGGTTTTTTATTCACGTTTGGGTTTTGTACATCACTATTTCTCCCAAATTCAATCATTCTTTTTTAATGATATAAACAAAATAATTATATAACGTAACATATATATTGTAATGATCATATAATATAAATGAATTGAGAAAGATATATGATTTGTATGATTTAAATCATAATTTATTAAGTATTATATATATTGTGATGATCATATCCAAATTGTACGACTTTGGTATGATGCCTTCCAAGGTGGATTCACGAAGAATTATTACACTTTTATCCAAAAATTACTAATCTAAAATATATTATACTATGATCATAAAAAAATCATCGTGTCAATATATAACAATTTAATTAAGTGGTATATAGTTTTTGTAGATGATCTATTTAATAATTTTGTATGAGTTTTTTTTTTGTGGATAATCATATAGCATTTTTTTACTATGTACACGAACTTTAAATTTGAATTCCAACAACATATTATATTTAAATTCAGTATCTTCTTATCCAAATAAGATATTTTAGTTTCCTTAAATTTAGCTAATGTATTTTGATATATTTACATCCATATTCGTTAAATTGTTAGATAATGAATAACAATAATTATAATCTCAAAGGGAACATAACAAAAAGTTTGAAAAACAATCACTAACGTTAAATAGTTATAGTTTTTATTTTATTTTTATGTTTTCCAATTTTCTATTAACTACCCGAAAATAGGTGATTTGTTTATGAGTTTCCTCTATAAATAACCCAATCCATAGTTATTTGTTTATGTATCATATAAAAATTTCATTCTCTCTTCACTAATCATCTCCTTTTGTTTTTGATGTTGGAGGTTCAAAAAAATAATTAGGTATCAAATTCACACGGGTTTAGTTTTGTGGTTTATATAAACTTGGTTTGATTCTGTTCTGCAGTCTTTTCAAGGTAAATTTCTTCTCTGGTTTTTTTATAGATTGTTGCTCATCTTCTTCTCCTGTGTTTGACCGATTATCTTTGTTCTTCTTTTTTTGTGTGATGTCTTTTGTTTTGCACGGCATTCTCCTTCTACAGGTATATTGAATTCCTCNTATAGATTGTTGCTCATCTTCTTCTCCTGTGTTTGACCGATTATCTTTGTTCTTCTTTGTTTGTGTGATGTCTTTTGTTTTGCACGGCATTCTCCTTCTACAGGTATATTGAATTCCTCTTTTTTTTTACCTTTTTATTATTTTTTGTTGCGTTTGCTAAAATTTTTCTTCCGTTTGTACAAACTAATCAAAATTTTTGTGGCTCCAAGAAGTTTATGATCCACATGCATGGTTGCCTATATGAAGCCAGTGGTCGAGGAATTTCTTTAAATCAAGATTCAAGGAGCTTGAAGAAAAGTTGAAACCCTCTGAGAGCGAAGTAAATACATATAGTCGTAAGAGAGGTGGATCATATCGAGGTGAGCCAAATCTACTATTGTTTTCAAATTATCTTTTGAATTATAAGAAATCTTTTTATCATATAAGTAGTGAAAAAGAAGTATTTTCCATATATACTTTTTACGATATTTTTCTTTCCCTGTCTTTCATTTATTATTTTATTTTTTGAATCGATTTAATTTTTCAGAATTCTTATTTCAACATGTCGTTTTGTATATTAATGATGACTTTTTATTTGCTTTTGACTATATTGGTAGCATCAAAGAATTTCGAGCAAATATTGGACAATGCGTTTTACAGCAGTAAAGATTAAGTCTAAGATCAAAAGTATTTTTTTAAAAAATAAGAAAAATTCTTATCTAATTCGTTTGATGTTTTTATTAATAAGAAAAATTAAAAAAGTATTTTTTTAAAAAAAGAAAAAAAATACAACATATCTTTAATAGAACAATTAAAAAAAAAGAAACCACACAATTCTATTTTCAGAAGTTTTGGTGATTATTTAAATAGTTCAATTTTCCTAAATAATTTATACAGGTTGTTGATGGTTCTATATAGGTTGTGGTCAAACTGACCCGGACAGTGCATGTACAGAGATTGAGATCCCAGATGATATGTTGATACATGAATACGAGGAACCAATACAAACGATAGTCAAAGAGGTATATGGAGCTACATGGCAGACCGAACGAAATCCTAGATTTTTCAGAGGTAAAACAATTATTAGTCCAACAAATGTGGATGTGGCTAAAGTGAACAGATACATGTTTGAACAACTACTTGGTATGTTTTCGAATCACACCGTCTAACTTTATTTATAAGCTATTGTTTTCCTGATAAACGAAACTTTATTTTATTTTTTTAACCTAAATCTCAGGTGAAGAAACATCGTATCTTAGCTCTGATTCTATTGGTCTGGCAGGCTCAAGCAAGATGGATAGCATGTTGTACACGACATAATATTTGAATGCAAACAATATATCTGAATTGCCTAGCCACGACTTGAGGTTAAAGTTTGGTGCTCCCATAATGTTACTGAAAAATATTGATCCTAAGAGTGGTTTATACAACGTCACCAAACTTCAGATTACCGAGATGGCTCATCATGTTATCCAAGCTAAGATTATAACGGGAAATGACGATCTTATCAGTACCAAAGTCTTGATACCAAAGATGTATGGTTCACCTCCTAATGCCAGATTCTCTTTCCGAATGAGGCGGAGACAATTCCATGTGACTCTAGCTTTTGCCATGACTTTAAATAAAAGTCAAGGTCAGACATTTGAAAATGTTGGTTTGTTCTTACCGAATCCTGTCTTTTCCATGGTCAGCTTTAAGTAGCCATATCGAGAGTCAAATCAATATCCGGACTAAAAATCTTGATTACGGACAAATAAGGGAAGATCCAGAAGAAAGCAAATAATGTCTACAAAGAAATATTTGGAAACATCAAATAGTTGATCGAATCATTTTCCGTACGTTTGTTTCGATACCTCTATTAACTTCATAGTTTTTCAATAATTTTTCATTCGCACTATTTATAATATAGCAACTAATATGGTATGAAATTATCAAACTAATCCGAAGATGAAATCATAATTTTAAACAAACAAAACATATTAATCTTTTAAATTCTATCGTATATAAACATATCAATAACACATTAAACCCGCGCATGACCCGCACATGGCGCGGGCAGTAACCTAGTCCCCTTTAAAATGGGTGATAAAAATTTTAGTTGTATTTATTTTTATAATTTTTCTAAATTTAGAAAATAAAATTCTCTATAAGATAAGACAGCAAAAATCACTGGTTGGACAATAATCATAGTTTGTATAATAAAGTGTTTTATATTATTATTTTTTTTACCAGCAATTATTTATATATATATATATATATTTATCAATAACTTTTTATTACTCTTACAAGTTAGTAATTTTAAACTATAGATTATATTTGTCATAAATAAATTTTATATACTTAGTTTGGTAATTTATAAATTAGAATAGTGAAGGAAAAGTTAACAAAAAAACAAAAACCAAAAATCAAAAACCAAAACCCAAAAACCAAAAACCAAAAACTAAAGGGAAAAATTCATATCTACCCAAAAACTCATACCCACTTTCATGTTTACCCAGCGCCCCTCACTTTAATCACATACACCCAGCCAAAAAAAAAGCAAAAGTCTAAAATACCCTAGTACCAAAATCCAGAGTTTCTCTTGTTCGTTCGTCGTTTCAACTCTTTCGACTGATCGGAAAATCTGACTCCGATCTGGCTTTTCCGGCCACCGTGCGTCCGAAACAGCGTTCTGATGATGGGTGTGGTTCTATTGTATCGATTTGGTTCCTCTTCTGTGGGAATTTGTGTGAAATTTTAGGGTTTTGTAGAATTTTTTGGAACCAAGAGGAAGAATCGTTAGATTCATGCTTGTGTTATCATGTATCAAGCTTCGCTTACTTGGTTCTATGATTGATGCTTTCTGAGCCATACTCAAATTACACAGCAAGAAGGAAGAAATTTCAAGTTCCGATATGGATTTCTCCGTTTTCTTTGATTTTGATTCAAAGTAGGGAAATCCAGATTGTTATATTCGTCAGATTGTTATACATCTATCAGTTTATCTATTCAAAGTAGGGGAAATCCAGATTGTTATAATCTAAATTATTTTCTCCTGCTTTCATCTCTGTTATTTCGTTTTCCTGCCAATTGTTGACTTTTGAATTGCTTTAAGCACTGATCATTGGTTAGTATGATCTCGAGTTGTTAATTTGGTTTATGTGTGTGCATAGGTCTTGTTCTCAGAGATCGTGGTTAGTATTGTCTTTATAGCACAATTTTAAAATCATTAACAAATAATCTATTAAAATTTTAAAATCGTGAAGAAGAAGGATTAATTTCAAACAGAGGGCAAATTGGTATTAATTTATTAAAATTGGGTATGAGTGCTTAAAAAAAAGGAATGTGAGTATATTTGATTTTGGGTATAGAAAAGTGGGTAAATTTAACAATTTAAAAGTTCATATCTACCAAAAAACTCATACCCACTTTCATGTTTACCTAGCGCCCCTCACTTTAATCACATATACCCAGCCAAAAAAAGCAAAAATCTAAAATACCCTCGTACCAAAATCCAGAGTTTCTCTTGTTCGTTCGTCGTTTCAGCTCTTTCGACAGATCGGAAAATCTGATTTCGATCTGGTTTTTCCGGCCACCGTGCGTCCGAAACAGCGTTCTGATGATGGGCGTGGTTCTATTGTATCGATTTGGACCCTCTTCTGTGGGAATTTGTGTGAAATTTTAGGGTTTTGTAGAATTTTTTGGAACCAAGAGGAAGAATCGTTATATTCATGCTTGTGTTATCATGTATCAAGCTTCTCTTACTTGGTTCTGTGATTGATGCTTTCTGAGCCATACTCGAATTACACAGCAAGAAGGAAGAAATTTCAAGTGGAGATATGGATTTCTCCGTTTTCTTTGATTTTGATTCAAAGTAAGGAAATCCAGATTGTTATATTCGTCAGATTGTTATATTCGTCAGATTGTTATATTCAAAGTAGAGGAACTCGGGATTGTTATACATCTATCAGTTTATCTATTCAAAGTAGAGGAAATCCAGATTGTTATAATCTAGATTATTTTCTCCTGCTTTCATCTCTGTTATTTCGTTTTCCTGCCAATTGTTGACTTTTGAATTGCTTTAAGCACTGATCATTGGTTAGTATGGTCTCAAGTTGTTAATTTGGTTTATGTGTGTGCATAGGTCTTGTTCTCAGAGATCGTGGTTAGTATTGTCTTTATAGCACAATTTTAAAATCATTAACAAATAATCTATTAAAATTTTAAAATCGTGAAGAAGAAAGATTAATTTCAAACCGATGGCAAATTGGTATTAATCTACTCCCTTTGTTTTTCATAGATTGATTTTTTAGCTTCTTTTTCTTGTTTTTAAAAGATTGATTTTGTGTTTAATATTTGATATTCACTAGGAGTAATTAATAGGAGTAGTCAACCCACTTTAAATCTTTATCTTCTTTACTTTAATACTCCTACGACTTCCCATGTAGGAAATTAATAATTCATATATAAATTAGTTTCTCTACACTTTCATCTCTATAACTCCTTATAAATAAAAAAAATTATTTTCCTTAAAAGAAATGGAATGGAGAACAAAGGGAAAGATGCAATAAAGGAAGAAGTGAAGGAAGAGACGAAGAAGGTGGATCAAGAACAAAATCTTGTTACTAAAGTTCACCTTCTTCGTCTCTTCCTT
Source organism: Odontarrhena argentea (assembly GCA_900406245.1). NCBI lineage: Eukaryota > Viridiplantae > Streptophyta > Magnoliopsida > Brassicales > Brassicaceae > Odontarrhena > Odontarrhena argentea. The sequence continues at coordinate 10,089 of OVAF01001468.1, read as the reverse complement.
AGTGAACAAAATCTGTGTTGAACTTTGGTAACAAGATTTTGTTCTTGATCCACCTTCTTCGTCTCTTCCTTCACTTCTTCCTTTATTGCATCTTTCCCTTTGTTCTCCATTTCTTTTAAGAAAAATAATTTTTTTTATTTATAAGGAGTTATAGAGATGAAAGTGTAGAGAATCTAATTTATAGATGAATTATTAATTTTCTACAAGGGAAGTCGTAGGGGTATTATGAAGGAAAACAGATCTAGCCTAACCACCTAGGACTATCAGGTTTTCCTAACCCAAGAACTCTGAAGATGAATCTAGATTCCCAGATCTGAAGATTACCTGAAGAACAGATTGCAGCGGAATGGATTCAGGTACTCGAGATCTTCAGTGCCAATGATGTGACACCTCTATTGGTATCCACACTCACACAACTGGAAGATTTGAATGCTAGTTCCAGGAAACTGAGAGAAAAGGTTTCTGGATCTGAATCTGGAAGAAAAACTGATAATGAAATCGTCACCCTATATGCCTTTATATAGGAGAGACATTTCCCCAATTCCAGAAACCCTAAAAGCCCAAGCCCAAATCGTCCACCGACATTTGTGTCGATCGACACAACCATTGTGTCGATCGACGCACTTGGCTTTGTGTCGATCGGCACAACCATTGTGTCGATCGACACTCCCTCANTGTCGTCGATGTTGTCGTCGTTGGCCATGTTCGTCTGTTGGATCTCCGTTCGTCGAATTCTTTGAGTAGGAAAGTTGAGGAAATCCCCACAGTCGGCGCCAAATTGTGGATGTCAAAATCCGCAATCAAGTATTTGTAGGGTTTCTTAAGGGATTCGTCAACTTATTTGCGGGGAACTCAAAGAACGAAGAGGTCGTAAAGTCTGAACTTTATTCGTCAGCACTGTCGCTGGTAGGTTATGAGTAAAAGATTTGTGTCCCCCCTGATTCTGGTGAATCAAGGAGGTATTTATACAAGAGTACAAGAGCCTTAAGTCGGCCGAGAATCAAAGTAAATCTAATGAAAAAAGGAAAGATTGCTAAGTAGCGTATATTCGCTGGAATGTTCCAGAGTCTTCTCCCGAAGCTAAGTCGGCAAGATAGGCCTCGTGGGTGTTTCCGTTCCGATGGGCTTGACCCACGGGCCGTAGTAAGGAGTCTGTGTCCCTCTTGACTTCCTAGTCCAGGAGAAAATGTCTAAGTGCTCAGGTGAGCTCTCGGCGTGATAGACTCGTCGTCTTCTTAAGGTCTTGTGCTCTCGTAGTCTCGTGAAGGACCTGAGTCCTCGTAGTCTTGTTGTGTGGAAGTATCAGGTGTCATTGTGCAGTAGTCGTCCGTATGGCCTTCAGGTCGTCATCGGCCATACAGTTATAAGGTTGCCTTCGTCCATTTGGTTGTCAGTGCAGTCCTCGGCCGTATGGTCCTTGGGTGACCCTCGGCCATTGAGCAACCAAGCAGTCCTCGTCCGTTGAGCAATCGGGTAGCCCTCGTCCGTTGAGCTGTTAAATGGCCCTCGGCCATTGAGTCTTCAGGTCACTCTCGGACACAAGAGCACCAAGTTGCCTTCGGCTACATGATCATGAGGTAGCCCTCGGCCATAGAGGCTGAGGCAGCCCTCGGCCATAGAGGCTGAGGTTCCCCTCGGCCATAGCCTGAGGTGGCCCTCGGCCATAGCCTGAGGTGTCCCTCGGCCATAGCCTGAGGTGCCTCTGAAATCGTCGTACGTCTTCTGGTCGTTTCGGAGGACGAGTCTTTGGAGTCTTAGAGGAATATCAGGGTCGTCGCGGAGAGTACTAGGGTCATAACTTCATACTTAGTCATTTCCCTGTGAGCTGAGTCATCGTTGACTTTCGTCCGTTGACCGATGGGGGATTTTATACCCCAACACACAGTGTGATTTCAGGACAACTTTCCTTCATATTAAAGTAAAGAAGATAAAGATTTAAAGTGGCTTGACTACTCCTATTAATTTTTTTTTTTAACACTTTCATTAATATTTAAAAGGTGAAAGATACAAGCCCAGAGATAAACAGAGGAGATATAAGATAGAAATAGGTACAAGAGGAGAAAAAGAAAGAAAGAGGTTAGGAGAAAGATAGGAGAGAAGAAAGCCAAGTTGGGCAGCCTGATGCGACATAGGATTGATGCCGGAAGTCTTTAATGACACTATTCGCAATGCAAAGAGCACCTTTCATCGTTTGATCCATAGAGGTGGTGAAAGACCAAGACTCTAGGGGAAGTAAACGTGAAGATATAGCAAAGCCTAAACCAGAGAAAGCTGGCCAATGCTTTGGAGAGGAAACCGCTCCTGCTAAGTGACGAAAAGAGGTGACAAAGACAATCTTTGAGAAGGAATGTGATATCATACTCTCAATTGCCCAAAGAGTGATGGTGAGAATGGCATGATCTTTTGAAGTTATTTGAGCAAAAGAACGCCGGCTGTGGAGAAGTATGGTCCCAAATTCATCACGGATGATCCAACTGCCTCCTCCCGTGAGAAAAGTTTTTGACCATGTAATCCCAATATAGCATTTAATCCATGAAGGGGCAGGAGGTTTCCAAAGAGGTATCTGGGCTCTCTGAGTTTGAAGAATCTGAGCTTGCCATTCTGCATTTACTTGTTGCGCAAGGAACCATTCATCAGAGTCTTCTCGAATTTTCACAATTGTATTCCTTGCGCAAAAACGCACGCCTTCAATAGTTAATTTGTTTCTGTTTTTCCAAATTGTCCAAAGGCACCAAGGGATAGAGCGAACAATATTATTTTCAGATGTTTGGTTTTTAAGTAAGGTGAACAAGTAATGCATATTAGAGTGAATGGAAACTGTATCAAACCCATTTTCCGGATGGGGAATATCAGAGAGAGCCCAAATGAGTCTGGCTGCAGGACAAGTAAATAACACATGATTATTATCCTCAAACTCATAGCCACAATGCTGACATCTGCAATCTATCTTTAGTCCTCTGCGTTTAAGGTTTGAAGAAACCAGAAGTGCATTATTGAGGACTTTCCACATGAAATGTTGTATTTTTGAGGAGGTAGGGATAGACCAAGCAGCATTCATTAGCTTATTTAGGGAAGGTTGGTGAGCTGCAAAAGGGTAGGTGAGAAGAGTTTTTTCCTCTAAGGCAAGAGTGTAACCAGATTTAACAGAGTAGCTGCCATGATGAGTGAGCTTCCAAATCCAAAAATCGGGTCTGTTTGGAACTGGTTGAATGGATATAATTTGGGAAATGTCCTCCGGGAAGAAATGGTAATGAAGAGCCTCCATATTCCAAGTTCCTGAATGATGATTAAGCAGAGAGGAAACTTTGAGATTCAAAGAAAAAAAGGAATTCCTTCTCCATGGTGTGCGACGATTTGGATTAGGAAGCCATTCATCTAACCAAACGTTTGTGCTAGAACCATTCCCAATTTGCTTTGATAGACCTTTTCGTATCAGTTCTCTACCAAGCAGAATGCTAGACCAGCCAAAGGAAGATTTTGCAGCTTTTGTGACAGAAAGGTAATCAGAGTCAGGATAGTACCTGCTCTGAAAAAAATGTGAGAAAAGGGAGTCCGGCTCATTTAGAGGTCTCCAAGAGTGTTTGGCCAAGAGAGCTTGGTTAAACAGGTGTATATATGTCCCGAAATCCTAGACCACCATTTTCAAAAGATAAGCATAATTTGTCCCAACTAATCCAGTGAATCTTTTGTTTGTTATCAAGGGAATTCCACCAAAAAGATGCCATAGTACTTGATAAGCTCTGACAAGTAGTAAGAGGGAGTTGAAAGCAACTCATGGCGTGAACAGGTAAGGCTAGGGCGACAGATTTTAGCAAGACTTCCTTTCCTCCAGGGGAAAGCAATTTATTATACCAGTTAGAGGTTTGGGTTTGCAAGGCTTGCTTTAGGTAGGAAAGGAGTTTAACTTTTGAGCCAGAAAAAGATTCAGGTAATCCAAGGTACTTACCTGAGCCACCTATGTTATGAATACCTATGGAATGTTGAACCATAGTGATCTGTGCAGGTGTAAGTTTTGAGCCAAAAGTTATTGCAGATTTCTCAAAATTAATCTTTTGACCAGAAAAAGTGCAATAAAGCTCCAGAAGTTGCTTGAGGTTTGAAACTTGGTCGGGTGTAGCTTGGGAGATGAATAAGCTGTCATCAGCAAATAAAAGGTGAGAAATTGATGGACCATAAGCTGAGAATTTTATTCCTGAGATAAGCTGATTGTGTTCCGCTTTGTGAAGCATGTGTGAAAGAGCTTCTGTGCATAGGACAAAAAGAAAGGGAGATAAAGGATCTCCCTGACGCAAGCCACGTTGAGGAACTACTGAGCCATAAGGTTTACCATTGATCAATACAGAATATGTGACAGTGGTAACACAAACCATTATCCATTGAACCCAACGAGGAGCAAATCCTAAAGCAAGCAGAAGTCTTTTGAGAAAATCCCATTCAACTCTATCAAAGGCTTTAGACATATCCATCTTAATAGCTAGGTATTTATCAGAGACATCATCTACTGATTTTAAGGAGTGAATGATTTCATGAGCTATGAGTATATTATCAGTGATGAGTCTATCTGAAACAAAGGCAGACTGAGAATTAGACACTAGAGATGGATGAAAAGGCTGCAAACGTCTAACTAAAACTTTGGAAATGATCTTGTAGAGCACTGAGCATAAGCTAATTGGCCTAAGATCTTCCATTTTAGCTGCATTTGGCTTTTTAGCAATGAGACAGATTAGTGTGTAATTCCAATCCGAGGGGAAGTAGCCAGTGACAAAGAAACTCTGAACAGCCGAAATGATATCTTCATGTACAATGGACCAATAATGCTGAAAAAACAGAGCAGTCATACCATCATGGCCAGGGGCACTGGAGGCTTTGATTGAGAAAACCGCATCTTTGATTTCAGCAGGCGAAATTGGTTTGGTTAAGGTGGCATTCATATCAGGAGTAACTCTGCAGGGAAAATCTTGAAAGATACTATCTGGAATGGTAGGGTTTGATGAGTGAAAGAGAGAAGAAAAATAGTTTGAAGCTATCTCTCCTTTGGATGCTTCGCCAAAATGAAAGTTACCAGATGTATCTGCAAGCTTTTCCAAATAATTTTTAGCACGAGCGCCTTTAACTTGGTTATGAAAGAAACTAGTGTTTTTATCCCCGTTTTGTAACCAAAGAGTTCTACTTTTTTGTTTCCAAAAAAGCTCCTCATCTTTGTACGCTTGGGATAGTTCACGTTTAAGCGTCCAGGTATAAGATCTATCAATTGGGTAGCAGACTGTGCTTGCTCTAAAGCAGATTTAAGTTGTTGGATTTTTGAATCAGAATGGTGAAAATGTGTCCGTTTGAAATGACTAAGAGCTTTTCGCACTCGGACTAACTTAGTAGTGATAGAAGAGCGGTGATGAGGATGATGAGAATCAGACCAAGCCAATTTAACGGAATCATGAGAATCAGAATGTTTGGTGAAGCGTTGATCAAAGATGAACCTGCTATGAGGGGATTCAGAGGGGATGAGTAAATTGACCAAAATTGGCCTGTGATCGGAGCATTGTTTGTCAAGGAAGTGTTGTGAGGACAAAGGAAAGAGATTAAACCAATTTGGATTACCAAAACATCTGTCAAGACAGCTTTGAATCCAATATTTATAGCAATAACCACTCCAGGTGAAGGGATTGCCTTGGCTATTTAACTCTTTAAGATGGCAAGCAGAGATCATATCAACAAAGGGTTGGAAGTGAGAGTCATCTTGTAAAGGGCCACCAATGCGTTCACCATTATGTAAAACATCATTAAAATCACCAAGGATACACCATGGTTCAGAACGTGAGATGCCTATCCGAGTGATAAGTTCTCAGAGTCTATGTCTATGAGAAACAGAAGGATTACCATAAACAAAAGAAGATCAGTAAAAGAAACGATCACCAATTTTAACATTGCAATCCAAAAGGTTCTTAGAGGCATACAACAGAGTTACATCCACATTGCGCTTCCATAGAAGAGCTAAACCTCCACTTAAGCCAACAGGCTCCACTACAAAAAGATGATCATAGACTAACCATACTTTAAGATCATACAAAGAGTCCTTGGATTGCTTGGTTTCCGCCAAAAAGATGATATCTGGGAAAATTTGGAGTCGAAACTCCCTAAGTCTAGGAATTGTCAGGTCAGTAGTCCTACCTAAACCCTGACAATTCCAAACTAGAATACTCATCACTCCTCAGCAATCCCTCCAAGGGGATTGCCGTCAAGTTTTGGTTTGTTGGAAGGGCGAGGATCATTATCGAAATCCTGTGGGAGCTTCCGTTTGAGAGAGTCAGGTGAAATCGTGATAGAGGGAAGGGGATCTGGAGAGGCAGACTTGTTAGACCTGGGGATGCGCTTGAAAGATCGGAGCTTGGTACATACTGGAGTCTTGGGAGAGTCTGAGTTTGTGGACACTGCAGCTGGAGAAGAGCTTTTGGTAACAGGAGGAGAGGTTGAGGTAGAGCTGTCAGACTTTGCAGTAGTAAGAGAAGATGTTTCAGGAGCTAAAGGCAAGACTTGTTTGGTTGGATCAGAAGCAGGTTCAGAGGGAGGCTGAGGAGAAGAGACATGTGAAGACTTGATGGAAAGCTGAGCAGAAGACGGAAGAGTGGCGCTTTTAGCTTGAGCAGAATTAATTGGAGAGACAAATTCTGCTGAGAGGGAGCTGGAATTTTTCTCTGCAGTTAAGACCTTATCTAGTTCGAGAGCTGGAGAATCTTTGCTAGGGTCAAGCGATGGGTCATTAGCTTGAAGTAGGTAGGTTTGCATGCCTGAAAGAACAGCTGATTTAATCCGCGGCCTGGAGGAAGGAGTTGATGGAGATGAGCTTGATGTTTGATAAAACTAAGAAATTTTCCGAGGGACAGAGAGCTTTGCCTTAGGGGTTCTGCCTTGACGAACCGCAAGCGCATCTGGACAGGCGTTTTGCTCGTGAGTGAGCATGTGACAGAAGAAACAAGTTTTATCAGTTTTCTCATAAACGAAAGTGATTTTTGCCACCGATCCATTAGGAAGTTGGAGCTGCATGTACTCTCTTAGTGCGAAATCAATGTTAAAATTGACTTTCACCCTGACGAAAGCCTTAGAGAGATGCTTGGATGGGTCAAAAGGGTTGACAAGAACTTCCTCACCTGCATGTTCTCCAAGGAAGTCAATAAAAGCATCGGAATACCGTGGATTTGAACCCAACGTTCGAGATGTTGGAGCTTAGCAGGATTGATATCAGGAGTCCAACGGGTGAGGATGAAAGACCACTGATTGAAGATCTGAGCCCCTTTTTCCAAGACCATCAGGAGATCCGTTTCATACTTGAATATGAACTGAAAACATTCGGAAGAAAGAGCTACTCCAGTGACACGATGTTGCACTTGCCAACGCCTAGGCATTTCAGAGATTAATGCAGAGACTTTCTGAGCGACTGGGTTAAGAACTTTGCCAACGAGACTGAGCGCATTTCTCTCAAGTGACCTGAATTGTGGTAAATCCGACATAACACAAACTTCTTTAGTTGCTTCAAGATTAAGAGATTGGAATTTAGAGATAGCTTTATCCATTATGAGTTAGACGTGTGAGCGAGAAGAAGAAAGTGAAACAAGAAAGCTTGCATGCAGGGTTTTAAAGAAAGCTGGACAAAATGATTAAGGTTAGCGTAGGAGGAGAGAATGTCAGAGAGGCAAATGAAACGACATCAATAAGAAAGGAAGAAACCAGAAGGATTCAAAGAATCCAAATAAAAAAAGATCCTCTAGAAGATCTAGAGATCTCGAAATCCCACAAAAGGGAGAGAAAATAAGAGAGAGAAATAAGAGAGAGAAAACCTAATCATCCATGACAAAACTTAACAATAGAGGAAGAGTCAATAAAGAAAAAAACTACTCCTATTAATTACTCCTAGTGAATATCAAATATTAAACACAAAATCAATCTTTTAAAAACAAGAAAAAGAAGCTAAAAAATCAATCTATGAAAAACTGAGGGAGTAGATTAATACCAATTTGCCCTCTGTTTGAAATTAATACTTCTTCTTCACGATTTTAAAATTTTAATACATTATTTGTTAATGATTTTAAAATTGTACTATAAAGACAATACTAACCACGATCTCTGAGAACAAGACCTATGCACACACATAAACCAAATTAACAACTCGAGATCATACTAACCAATGATCAGTGCTTAAAGCAATTCAAAAGTCAACAATTGGCAGGAAAACGAAAAAACAGAGATGAAAGCAGGAGAAAATAATCTAGATTATAACAATCTAGATTTCCTCTACTTTGAATAGATAAACTGATTCACCTGAATATTATGATGATGGACAGCTTCACCCGAATAAAGAGGTTCAACAAACTATAATAGAGGTTCAACACATATCTATTATAGTTTGTTGAACCTCTTTATTAGGGTGAAGCTGTCCATCATCATAATAAAACTTCTTGTTAAGGTCGAATCTGTGTGGAACTTTGGTAACAAGATTTTGTTCTTGATCCACCTTCTTTGTCTCTTCCTTCACTTCTTCCTTTATTGCATCTTTCCCTTTGTTCTCCATTTCTTTTAAGAAAAATAATTTTTTTATTTATAAGGAGTTATAGAGATGAAATTGTAGAGAATCTAATTTATAGATGAATTATTAATTTTCTACATGGGAAGTCGTAGGAGGAATAAAGTAAAGAAGATAAAGATTTAAAGTGGGTTGACTACTCCTATTAATTACTCCTAGTGAATATCAAATATTAAACACAAAATCAATCTTTTAAAAACAAGAAAAAGAAGCTAAAAAATCAATCTATGAAAAACAGAGGGAGTAGAATAATAACAGAGTGAGTAGAATAATACCAATTTACCCTCTGTTTGAAATTAATCATTCTTCTTCACGATTTTAAAATTTTAATAGATTATTTGTTAATGATTTTAAAATTGTGCTATAAAGACAATACTAACCACGATATCTGAGAACAAGACCTATGCACACAAATAAACAAAATTAACAACTCGAGATCATACTAACCAATGATCAGTGCTTAAAGCAATTCAAAAGTCAACAATTGGCAGGAAAACGAAATAACATAGATGAAAGCAAGAGAAAATAATCTAGATTATAACAATCTGGATTTCCCCTACTTTGAATAGATAAACTGATAGATGTATAACAATCGCGAGTTCCCCTACTTTGAATATAACAATCTGACGAATATAACAATATGGATTTCCCTACTTTGAATCAAAATCAAAGAAAACGGAGAAATCCATATCGGAACTTGAAATTTCTTCCTTCTTGCTGTGTAATTCGAGTATGGCTCAGAAAGCATCAATCACGGAACCAAGTAAGCGAAGCTTGATACATGATAACACAAGCATGAATCTAACGATTCTTCCTCTTGGTTCCAAAAAATTCTACAAAACCCTAAAATTTCACACAAATTCCCACATAAGAGGGTCCAAATCGATACAATAGAACCACGCCCATCGTCAGAACGCTGTTTCGGATGCACGGTGGCCGGAAAAGCCAGATCGGAATCAGATTTTCCGATCAGTCGAAAGAGCTGAAACGACGAACGAACAAGAGAAACTCTGGATTTTGGTACGAGGGTATTTTAGACTTTTGCTTTTTTTGGCTGGGTATATGTGATTAAAGTGAGGGGCGCTGGGTAGATATGAAAGTGTGTATGAATTTTTGGGTAGATATGAACTTTTCCCATAAAGAACACAATAAATAAAGTACACTAAACAAAGGAAACATTAAAACTCATAACAAAATTATACATTGAATAAGATAAACATTAAAACTCATAACAAAATTATGCATTGAATAAGATACATCACCGTAATATACTACTAATCACAACACTGTCTACGTGTGCGCAAAAATACTACAGTTACATTATGTATGTGATAACATGCTATTTTACCATGTTTAGAGTCTTAATTTTNAAGTCTTACTTTGGTATGAAACTTGCATGGTTTTAGCATGTTTTGTGAATAATTCATCTTAGGCTTGCATTTAGTTAGTTTTCGTGGTTTTAGTGCATTTTGCATACATTCATGCATTCTTAGGTACCTTTTGGAGCAAATGAGTAA
>OVAF01001467.1:0-21784 GCA_900406245.1 Odontarrhena argentea | reverse complement strand
ATATTATATTTTGGCAAAAACTATATTTTTGTAATTATTTCATTTTATATTGTCACAGATTCAATTAAAAATCATTCTAAAATTTAAATTGTTGGGTAAATCAAACAAAAAAAATTTACAACCCATAAAGCATACAAAATGGTGCTTTAGAATTTTAAAGATTACAGCAAAGAAAAAACTACAGACTTTTTTTTTAGCTGTGAGATATTTAAGGAGAGCTAAAGTGTGATTGGGAGAGATTTTGCTTTAACTTTGAGAATTTTTAGGAAAGTTAAAGTGTGATTGGTTTGAAATTTATTTTTAAAGCAAAAGTTAGCTGTAAGATGAAGTTACAGCCCAAACAATCAGGCACTATATATATAAATAAAAGTAAAATCGATTAAGATTAAAAACACTCAACTTTATAATATAATTTTAAGATTTTCTAATATATAAATCGTTTAGAAGAATTCTTAAAAGAAAATATAATTCAGATCTGTAACTGTTTAAATACAACGACGGTTCAATATATATGGTTTTGACCGGGACGCTTTCGGTTTGATTTCAAGTTGCCTTATATGTGGCGAAAATCATTATTCGAGGTTCAGAGGGAATCGTCACGTGTCATTAGAAATCGTGTTGGCTGTCAAAGCTTCTGCGTTTGAGGAGATCCCAGGAGGGAGCCAACGCAAGGTTTGACAGACCAATCTTTTTCTCCTCAGCGTTTTTCCAATTTACTTTTGATCTGATTGAGGTTTTTGGTCATGATGGGTGGTGGCAGGGAAGACCGGAGATCTAGACTCTGATGGCTGGGATTTCCGAGGACAAAGTCTTGAGGCTTAGGGTTCTTATGTGGAGGTGTTACCCGGTTTAATCCAGTTCGGTTCTTTTCTAAGACCATCTCTAACCCTCTACTCCATATTTTGCTTCAAAATAGAGTAGTTCTAAAATGGAGATGAGGTTTTTTCCAACCTATGCTTCATATTTTGATTCCAAAAATATATTTGGTAATTATTAATTTTTCAAAGCACCTTATATTTATCAAAATTATAGATTTTGCCCATTTATTTTATATGTCATAATAATTTACTAAAATAAAATTATTATATTATAGAAATAAAATTGCATTACATAACAAAAAATAAAGAAAAAAGAAATTAGCAAATGAAAAATAAAAATAATATAGTTTTGATTAATTGTCACGATATTTTTCCCACAAATGATCAACCAAAGCATTTCAAAGTTAATAATGAGTATCTCTATTCTTAATTAAAATGATTTATCAGAGTATTAAATCAATGTTAATTGTACCGCAACTCGAAATGACTAGAGACTTTTTAAACTAAGAGCTTCTAGCTCAATTAGTAAAGATTTTTAGACAAAGTTTAGAGGTCGTCAGTTCAAGTGAGCATTTAAGAATGAGCCATATAACATGTTATAGTCCCCGGTATGAAGAAATGTATTGGCCTCGGTCCATAATCTCTTAGTATTTTTTTTCTTTTAAAAAGACTAGAGAGTTTTTTTTTTAAGACATTTACTATATATTGTATTGAACCGCCTCAGTAGGATTCGATTTTTGTACGCATTCTTTATTAAAAAATAATTAAACTGTGAGTTAGACTTAGATTATAAGGTGGGAAAAAAATGCATTATGGTTTTTTTAATCATAAAAAAAGAAATACATTATGAGAGAAAAAGAAAAAAAAAAGAAAAAAAAGTAAACATTCAAAGGAACATAAGGGCTTGAAACATTCATGCACTATATCTTTGAAGAGATTACATTAAATTATTTACCTTGGCCTTAATTTCAAATTCATGCATGTGTCTAAAGCCTTCGAATGTACTTTCCTTGCATTATTTATATTATGTGAAACTGATTATGAAGGTCTGAATTTTTGTTACATTTTCAACTCTTTAATCTACATGCCTGATCTTAAGGGATTTGTAGTTTGAACGCATCCGTGCTGAGCCTTTTTTTTTTTCCCTCCCATTGTTTCTGGAAATGGATCTTAGATCATATAAAATTGTAGATGACTAGATGCTTGAATAAAATGAATTCTTTTAGATTACAGTTTAAAAACATATTCAGCTAAATATAACACAGTTCAGAAAATTACAATCTTAAATGTAGACATTAGCGTTCGCGTATAAAAATGTAAGGTTTGATTTGACATTTTCTTTAATTTTATATATTTGGTCATCAACAATACATATTTTTGAAAATTCCATTATAAGAAGAAAAAAAAAATCATCAATAAATCACGAAATCCAATCTGAAGAGGAAGACATCATGGAATAATGGAATAAAGGCAATCCAAACATGTCCACTATCCCTAGAATTTTACTGGGCCCTTAGTATTGGGTCCAAATCAATCATTACTAAAATAACAAAACATTACGCCCAATAATTGTAACATGTACGCTGAATGTTTCCACTTTAGCCCATATAAACCAATAACCAAAGCTTTGGGACAAAACAAATTGGATTCTAACACATTCTCTAATTAAAACTACAAGTCGGGCCAAGGTTGTATTCCTTATCCGAAAGAGAGAACTTTCCCGGTAATGCTAGGGTCCTCGTGCGCTATGTATCACAAATTTCGGTTCTTTGTGTTTTCTTTAATTTTCACATCAATTTCACTTTGAAGGAGCATTTTTTCTGAAGTCATTTATTTACCTCTGAGGTAGCGCAACTTTATCTCTAAAGTAGCACGGGATGAATGAAGCTGACGTTGGAATAGATTGAGTAGCTGGATCAGTAAGGGTTGGAGCATGCTAGAAGTTTCTAGACGTTTCTTGAAGCATATAATATTGTTGGAGAGGATATTTGGTTGAAAGGAAATCTTTATCTTTTGGAGAAAATCAAGGAAGTGATAAGGAGGGACCTATCACTTGGAGAAAATCAAGGAGGATAGCTACATGAAGATATAGATTCGATTTGATCTGTATCTACTCTATAAAAAGAGGAGAAGGGCGTGCATATTGATCAACACTTCTTAGAAGAAAAGAGCAAAGAGTTTTATTGAGTGAAAAGAGTGTTCATTTCTTTGTTGAGTGAGAGAGAGAGTTCATCTCTATTGTGTTGGCTTGATTTGTTCAAGTACGTGGTATTGCTGTCATCATACGTTGGTGTTGCTAGCACTGGGTGTTGGTGTTGTGGAGTTTCCATAAGAATGAAGTCTAGGCTCAGGTAGAGTTAGGACTCAGGCGGAGTTCAGCTCAGGGGGAGTTTAGCTCAGGATTAGGTTATCCTGAAGAATAGAGCGCCAAATTAAAGAGTTGTATTTAATTTACGCGTTTGCAAATTCGTTGTATTTGCTTTCTTATTCTAGTGGATTTGAAACTGGACTTGGTCCCGGGAGTAGGAAACGAACCTTAGTTAACAAATCTATTGTCTTATTTATTTCCTGCATTATATCTGGCCTCGCTGCACTTACACACTTCTCTACTTCAGATTTACTCGATTTCCAAACCAAATGGACCGAGCCATGTGGGACTATGCAACATTTGAATCTCTGAGCTAGCCATTCTACCTAAGATTTGAGACTAGGGACTCAATGATAGACAACCCAATATCACGAGCTCTGTCTCACCGCCAAGTGTCTTAACCTGACACAATACATACCTAAGTTTATGAAGATTATTCTACCAGAAACCTAAGATGAACGGCCGAGTTCAATCTCAAGTAAACGATGATGGACATGTGCAGTTCTTTTCTAAATTCGAGCACCAATTCATGACAGTCTAAGAAGGGGTCCTTTAGACTTTTCGAGATTGGACTGTCGTGCTTGACCGTTGGACTAATCGACACAAGCCACGCTTTTTACAGATCTTATTTTTCTAGGTAAAAATTCATATCCTTATATTGGAGATTCGTTGGGAGAGGAAGCTATGGATGTCAATATAAAAGACCTAGTTGGAGATGCGGTTGAAGTCTGGGTTCGAGTTCGGATGACCACAAATCATCAATTAATCCTTGTCCGTAATGTAATCTTCTACCCAAATAAACAACCAGTCCTATTTCGCTTTGTTTATAACAAGCTTCGAAAATTCTGTAAGCTTTTTGGAGCCTTGGACCATGAGAACACAAGCTTTCATGAAATACAGGTCTATCTTATCTCTCCTCTTGTTGATCACTCTGGTTCTTAAGGTCACACTAAAGAGTAGAGTGAAAACGAAATAATAGAAGACTTTCTCCATAGAGAAGATGAAGGTCCAAGTCGACTTCAATCTAAACATCAAAAGGAAAAAAAAAAAAAAAATGGGGCACTTACCTACTTGAGAAATTATCCTTAATTGAGGAGATATATAATCAGCAACAGTCACAAACCTCACTAAGAAACCCACTTGACCTGCTGCAAGCTGATATAGCTGAGAGACCTATAGTCAAACATGAGGAAGGATCTCCTTCTAAGAGTCTAAGAGAAAAGCACTATGTCATGAAGCAGGAGACATAAGCCTATCAAGGAAGGAGAAACTCATCGGATTCTGAAGTGGTGAAAAGTTTGTAATTGAGCCTGAATCACCAACCTAGAAGCAATGAAGCTCTTGCCTTGGAATTTTCAGGGATTCCTCAATCCCTGATAATTCCATATCTCAAAGATATCAGGCAAAGCCTAAACCCTGATATCATGTTCCTTGTGGAAACCAAGAACTATGTAGATTATGTAAATAATCCAAAGAAGAACCTAGATTATGTCCACCATTGTGTTCATACTCCTAGTGTACAAAGTTGCGGTTTAGCTATTTTTGGGATGATTCTGTGGATCTCTTTTTGAGAGGACTCCACATTTATACACCACAGATTTTAATATATTGAATAAAGTATCTTCCATTAGCTACAGCTATGGTAACCCTATTCTCTCTTCCATTTTCACAATGTCCGATTATGATCCACTCAAATTTTAATCTCTTTTCTCATAAACTAATATAAATTCTTTGCAACTTTAGAGATTTACTACCTGATGATGATTTTACTTGTACGTTTCAAATTGATCGATCCAAGTCATCCAGAGAAAATTGAAACCAAATCATAGATTCCTAGAAAAGGATCAATCATCTAAGGAGCTCATTACTCATATCGAGTCTTTAGATATCCAAGCTGCTCAAATATTAGAATTTAAAGATTCATCATCAAGGAATCAATGAACACCAAGTTGTCTTTTGCAAGATGACTAATTCTTTTTCTAACAAATAATCTTCTTTAATAATTCAAATTGTGAATTCTGCGAACTACCTTAAATACTCAACGCTTTTAACTTGAGGTTTTTTTACATCATTTTTTTTTTTTTTTTTTTTGCATGTTAAAACCCCAAAAATCATGTCTTGTTTCTTAACTTTTATTTGGCTAAGTTTCTATTGTGTACATTTTACTTTATGTGGATATGATGCCTACATACTACTCCGAGACCTTGTTTGCTTACCAAAATTATTTTATGTGGAATCTAAACTCACATCAGTTAGTTAGTTTCGAGACAACTTTTAAAAACGAGGCGAATGTCGGAACCTCAAGATAATAATAAAGAAAAAAAAGGTCAGCTCCAAAGTCAAAATTGGCGAAAGTAACATACGAAAAAGGAGGTGATGACATATATCTCTAGTCCAAACGAGATTGAGAGGAATACTCCAAAAGATCCTAGAGAACCATGGTTAATTAATCTTGAAGAAGAAATACGATTTCTATTAAATTTCATCCCTAATTGGGAGCTTCGAGAAAACCCCTTGGTGGGGTCTAGAGGCAAAAGAAAATGTCTATGAACTGGCTTTATTATTTTTCAAAGAGAAAAACAGAAACACATTATCGGTACAAACCTCTGATTAAAAGTCAAAATAACATTAACTTTGAATATGTGTAACTAAAAGTCTTCAGAATATGAATCAAAGAGTTAAATGCAAGAATCACAAGAACTGAAATGAGTATATAAAAGCCGTAGATGAAGCACATAAAACAACTTTTTCTCACTCACATCGCCCTATACACTACTCAATTAGCATTATAGCGAGCTCATTTACTTCAATTCATTTATGTATTTGTTCTTCCAAGATGAATCCAATCGTGATATTCACCTCGCTTATATCCTAATATAATTTTTACTTCTATTTCAACATCTTGTTTTCGTCAAATGTTTAAATTTCTCCATTCTTGATTCAACTTTTTTAACTCAGTCTTACATATAATGGATTTAATCACCTTAACAAAAATTTTACGCTAAAATTTCACGATCAACCATAACAATTAGCCTAAAAACTAGAATTACAATAAAAAGTTTTGAATTGGTTCATCCCCGAGGCAACTTTTTCACAATTAAACCAGTATAAATTAGTTGTAGCTAAGAAAGCACTATCTAAAAAGTTACTACGTACAATACCAAAGTCCAAAGGTATGTATGATGGATGCAATGGATAACGATAAAACAAAAAAGCCAAGTAATCATTTCCTCACTAGACCCCCCCCCAAAACCTCTACTTTTAAAAGTTTTATCTTTCCACTAAAGGCAAAATCGCTTTTAGTTATGTAGTCAGATTATTAGAAAAGCAAGAGATGTTTTGGGATCTATCAAAAGCAAATTGAATGACCGTTGATTAAATTGGTTATATAGGTAAAGGTAGGGCAGTAGATGCCACCCAACCCATTTGCATGAGCTACAAATTTCCACTATCTTTTGAAGTATGAGATGACTAATTAACTAAAAAGGTGGATATTCATTGACAAACGAGTTCCAATTTCTTTAGTGATTGATCTCTAACTGATTTTATGATATACACACATAATATCCAAGTCCTACCACAGAATTATTATTATATATAACAAATTGGTTGATTATTTGGCCTTTCTACTCCATAGAACAGGAAGCTCCCGCCCACCTTCTCCAGCGAAACTCACCTGCTTCTGCACATGTTTCATTTTTTATTATTTCTTCTTTGACTCTTGATTAATTTACAAACATAATTAATTATAATGGATTAGCCAAACAAAACCGACCCTATAAACTTCATTAATAGTACACATTAGAAATATTAATATCATTATCTATAACTTGCAAACCTGAAGAAAGTGATATTATTGTTTTCTAAGCTTTTTTTTTTTCTTGTCCATACAAATAGTACGTATAAGTCCCGATAGGCCGATGCATATATGTTTGACTACATATATGGAGTTAATTATTCATTACCATGCATCTAAAACTATATGTGACTCTGACCAAAAAAAAAAAAAAAAAACTATATGTGACTATTTTTATGTATGCACAATTATTTTGTATCTAACTTAGCTTACGTACGTCATGCTCACGTTTGTATAATAGATAAGTTGTACATATAATCACCTAGTGGCCTAGTGGTTACTAAATATAATTGTACTCGAGTCAGATATATGCCTAAGCAATGACTAAATTTAAATTTATTTTTCTTGTCTTGTACATCTATATAGAAAACGATACTGCAATAAACTAACATTAATCTAATTCCCTGATATTTATAATACATTATTTCCAAACAAATGATAGATGACCTTATTTTACGATTAATAAATTCCATCGTGATAGGTTCTTTAGTGGATTCATTTGTTAAATTATAATATACAGTTACCAAATCGTAAATTAATTACTATATTTTACTAGCGTTTCAATCAGATATCTCATAACTATGTAAAATCATCCGTAGGTTTATACGCGTAGGTTTATACGCAAACCAAGCATGTACGTGCGGTTCATTATTTTAAAATTTATTTTCGATCAATTTTTTTTGGATATTTTCTTTAATTTAGTGGTATACTTGTTATGTTCGAATTCAAGTGTTCCTAATTATATTTTACCAATTTTTTTTTTATTCTAGTTTGTGGTGTTCTAAAACTCAGAAGAATCGGCTATCAACAACTCCTAATTTACCATTATCTCATGCTTTAAGTTTGCAAAACAAAACTCTAGGATTTGGTTTTTATCATAAGAAATAACATATAAGTTTTGGTTATATGGTGCATATATATGTCTAGCTAAGGCATATAGAGGGACCAAGATTTGAAGTAAGAAGAAGAAGTAGTACCTCTCGTGGCTTAACTCTTCCGCCAGAACTCTCCCTGTAAAGACCTAAAATCTTGTCGGCAATTTCGGAAGCGTCGTGGCTCTCCTCCATAAGCTTAGTGACCTGAGATCGAGGTAGCCTCAACCTCACGCTAGTCTGTCCAGGCCCAAGCCCAAGCCTAGGCCCATCTCCGCCGTCAGATCTGACCACCGCCACGTCAGAAACCGTCCTCCGTGAGAGCATCAACATTTCCAACCTCTCCTTCGCGCCCACGTGGATCCCGGACATTACTCTCCGGTACGGCAGCCTATTATTATTATCCGCCGCTTGCTCCGGCGGCAGCTTCGGGAGCTCCACCAGAAAATACGTCTTCTTCGGTTTCAATACCTGGCTCGGCTCAAGTGGCTTGGCTCGTACTCCCAAGTGTTTCACGGCTTCGGAATCTAGTAACACGTAGCCTGGATACTCCGCCGTGACTTCCCTCGCCGTCGCCGGAGTTTTGATTCGGAAAACCTCGCCGTCGATTTTCATCACTTTAGCTTTCTTTCGTTTCATGGTTATGGCGTTTCCCATTTCCTCTCTGCTTTTTTTTTGTTTTTACAATTAATTAATGGATCATGAAAGCGTCTCCATTTATATATATATAATAAAAAAAGTGTGTGTGAAGGTGTTGTATTTTACATAGATTCTCTTTCATTTTTCTGTTATTAAAAAGTCTTTGACGTTGAAATATTTCTCGCAATGTTTGAAAAGAATCATCTTGAAATTGTCGGTCCATGCCAAATACGAAATTTACAATTTGTTATTAATTTTAGAGTCTTTTAACAAACCATTCCGGATTAGCTAAGTATTTAATTAGTTTGTAATTACCCTAACTACCACTCAGTGCTTCGGAATAACTTCTTTTTCTACATCTATAATTTTTTTTTTTTACGTCAAACTATAAATCTTGTTAATTATTGCTTGTTGCTACATTGTAGGGTGTGGTGTGGTTAAGCAAACGGTACGGTGCGGATAACATATTGTTCTNTTTTTTTTTTTTTTTTTTTTTTTTGGTCACAACATATTGTTCAATATCGCCACTAACGATATATATTTTGTTTTCTTTTAATATGATATCCTTTTTGTTTATTTTTTTTGAAAAGTCCTTTTTGTTTATTAGTTCGAACCAATTGTAAGGTGTGTATATCTATGTCTAAATTGTATCTTGAGAAATTGGCTAAAATAACACCCCAAAAAAAAAAAAAATCCTATAATATAATTTCTAACCAATTAGATCTTATGGCTAGAGTATTTTGAATAATTTTCTAAAATAATGGCAAAAACACCATTTTCCATTTCAATTACAGTGTTTTCACCGTAAAGGTTTTATGTGAATTGCTTGGTTTGATTATGGTTGTTTTGTTTCTCCTTGGCCTAACAACACCACCGTATATTTCTCCTACTCCACCATCTATAACTCTGTCAATACCGTCGTCTACTTCACAAGCTCCGCCATCACCATATCAGAGTCGTCCATCACCCTCCGTTCCTCTTAGACTCTTAGGCCTCCACATATGGAGATGAGGAGAAAGGGCATGTCACTTCACCTTTTAAATTGGTTAGTTATTGAATTTTATATGGTTATATGCCTAATATTGACAACAAAATTGGTTATTTCAGAAATTCTCCCTTTTCATCCCTTGTATCTTGCAATCTAATATGTTTATTCTATTCTGCTCGATTTGTAATATGTAAGAGATATTTAATTTTTTTAATCCAAATGAAAAGAGAGAAATATATAAATAAACCAACACAAAAATACTATGAAAAAACAAAAATTTGTTACCAGCTATCTCTGTACCATGGTTTAGGGAAATTATTATTTATTTATTTTTTTTGAAGAAGAAGAACTTAGCTTTTTAGCAAAAAAAACAAAAAAAAACAGAGCCTTAGCATTTGTGTTATAGAATTTTTTAAACGTCTAAACATCATTCAGTTTTGTGTGTTAGTTTGTTTGCCATTATACGATTCTACTACAATAGATAAGAGTCTTATCATAAGACAAGATTCAGAATAGTTGATTGAACTACGATGTTGATTGAAAAGAGACAAAATAAGACCATACCGTGTATCTCAAAGTGCGATGTTGGCTCTAACGATAAATTTGTTTTTTTTTTTTTTTAAATCGATCCTAAATAAAACTATAAAATGCCACACAAAAAAGGTCAAACTGGATGGAATATATTGAAATTTATGCTTTCAAATTTGGCATCAGACCATCAGACCAGTGTTTCCAAAGATAGAATTTAAGGGAGTGTAGTTTTCTAGAATATAAAGGGTAGTGGTGGAGCTAGAAACTATTTTCAAAGTTGTCAAAAGAAATATATTAAAAACATTCGTTTGCAAAATATATATAAATAAAATTACAAATGCACTTTACGTTTATTTCATAGTTTTAAAATTTTTTTTTATCACAATTTCATTTGTTACATCATCAAATAATTTCTTTTCGATGTAAAAAAAGAAATACTCGTTAAAAATATCTCAAAAAGCGATTGTCTTCACACACATCTCTCGACGATTGCGATAACAACATGCAAAATCAAAATAGTAAAAAACACCATCACCCGTCCTAGATCTTCAAGATTTCTCAAACCAGCAATTATCTTGTCTTTCCAAACATTATCTACAGGCCCGGCCCGACCATAAAGCAAATGAAGCTTTTGCGTCGGGCCACATAATATAGATAACTTTTAGGGCCACAAAGTACAAAATTTTCCCTAGCCAAAATGGTTAAATGTCATGTTCCTTACCTTTTTTTTTTCCAACGGTGATTTACCTCCTTTTCTTTTCTACCATATTTTTTTTGCTCCTCTCTCTCTTTTGTGGATATATCTTTTTAACCTATATTTTTCTTACTACCTTCTTCTTTTATCAAAATTATTTAAAAAGATAAAATTAAATCATCAAAAATCTCAAATAAAGAGAAAAACACCAAAATGCTATTTCATGAGTATTTTTAATACATTTTTTTCTTATTTTTATGTATAAATAATTATTTTATTATTTAAATAATTAATACCAAATGCCACATATTTGAAAATACGCTTTAGGCCACTCAAAACTCCGGACCGGCACTGATTATCGATATAAATGATTGCTCAAGATACATATTTCATGAATTTACTTCATGAAATTATTCATGAAATTTCCTAATACACAAAATTCTAACACGTCATTTTAAAAGATTAAAATAAAATATATTGAATAGAAAAATAAAAAACTTCACATGTTGTTGTTAGTCGTAGAAGAAAGATTCGGAATTTATGAGAGTTAATTAGTAATTAGTAAAATAAAATAAATGGCTTTGTCCCGATAAGTAGTCACTTGTTATTTGTTGATGTTGGTTCAACTATGTAAAAATTATTGAGTGATCATTTTCTGCTAATAGTTTTCTTAAAAATCATCTTAAGTATCCATTAATTAAAGAAACTTTAGTAAGAACAATTAAACCTATACGATCAATTACAAATTACATAAAAAATTGGATTGTCTAAGAGGATAAATATTTCTACATCCTGATTAAGTAAAGAAGAGAAGTGATAGAAGGTTCCATGTTGGGTTTTGGGATTATGTTAGTAGTCAAACAAAGCATCCTACATATATCATACTAATAATTTATTGTTCATACCAAATAAAAATCCACCTTTAAAAGTAGAAATACATAGCTATAGTTCTAAGCGAGGTTTAGATAATACAGTACACCTCTATGAACTAATATTTTATAAATAATAATTATTACATAATAATAAAATTATATGTTCTCAAATCCAGTTAGTGTAATTAAGTAATAAAATAATAGTTTTTGTGAAATTTCAATATAAAATATAATTCTAATAATATCATAAATTAAAAATCAGAACGGATATTCTGAATTTAAAGTCATTGTAATTTGACTATCTTTTTTTAGACTTAGCTAGTCTAAATTAACGATATTCGGATTAATATAAGATACTGCTTCGCCCCTTCAGTCCATAATCTAGTCATTAAGTATAAGAAATCAATCGTTCCTTTGAGAATGGTCATGGGAGCTTTCAAAATCAACTTACAAGTTAACATATTGTAATGATTTCTTAGCCGCAGTTAATCCTAGATAATATAAAATTATTTGCTAAGAAAATAAGCTATAATTAGTCATGTCATAGATCATATTACCTATCTATTAAACCATGATTCTCTTTGAACAAACCCTTTTCCTAACTACGAAACTGCTCAGACATGCTTATAATGAACATGACAACAAAACATATTGAAATTGTATAAATTAAACAAAAGAATTCATAAAACATCTTGAAATCGAATGATAAGGGGATAAGAACTTCTCTTTTACAACAATCTATAAGAGAAACTTGAAGAAATCTAAGAACAAAAGAATATGAAAACTAGTAAACTGGTTCGCATGGGTGCTTTCGAAAGCGTGTGTTTTTTTGATCGTGGCTCTCTACTACTTATAATGGAGAGAAGTCGACCAGAAGTTGAGAAGATCTTGGGTTCCTTTTGAGATAAGGATCCAAAAGTTTGGATTTATCTTCTTTGGATTCGATCGAATTTCCTTGGATTTGATCGAATACATGTCCACACAAATATATTTGAATGAAAACTGAATATTTTCTGATTTTTCCTGAAGTTTAAGTCCTTATCCTTCCCAGTCAATCGATTCATAGACATGCATTTGAGTTAATGAACTTTGGCTTTAGAAAGATATCTCTTTAGTGATTGAGCTTTTTTCCTTGGTTAGTGGACCGAATGACTTGATTATAAATCCGTGTGATAGCTGCTGCACGTGGCTTTGTTTTCCCAAAAAACTTGATAAAACATTCTCAACATCTTCATTTGAGTCCGAACTTTATGTCCTGGAATGATGCCTTTGGAGAAAATACATGTTTAAGTACCTGAAATATCTTGTTTTTCCCAAAACACTTTGAGAAAAAAAAAAAAAAAAGTTAAAACCACCATTCTTATACATGATTTCTTGAATTTCGTTTAGAAAAACACTAAAAATATATAGTCAAAATTAGTAAATAACAACCTTATCACTAAGCCACTGGTAAAGAGTTCACCAATACCAGCACATGAGCTAGTAACCAAGTCTCTACTGGAAAATGATTCAAATCTTGTTAGTATTTACTATTTTCACCCCTTTTGTTGACGTTTGTATTACAATAATAAACTAAACTCTATTTTATACCTAAAGATGTTATTTTCTAATTTGCTCAGTTTATGTATTTGTCTACCGTCTTTGGCGAGTTATTGTGTATTTTGTGTTTCTAGTCATTCCATCATATTGTTTTCTAGGACTAGTTTGTTTTTTTAAAAAATGTTATTTGTGCAAGGATGTTACAGAATACAATGTTGATCTTGTGTTCAATACACTACTAGTCATATAAAGCAGTATTAATAAAATAGCTCGTGTGTGCCCACCTTTTATTGCCTCTTTAAACTTGTCGATGTAGAAAATTATGAGTTGAAGTTGAGTCTCAAAAGATGTACTCCAACCTTTATTTCTAGGAATGGGAAGTAATGAATCATTGCTAATTCACTCACTATCTTTATGTTAGTTTGCTTATTTAACTTTGAAACAACTATTTGGAAATGAAAAACAAGAATATATATAAATTGGAAAGACTTAACTTTTATTATTTCAAATAATTTATTATCTTTGAATACAACTTTGAAAACAACAATCTCAAATACATGATATCTAAATTATTTGAAAATTTTCATATATATAAATTTATCAAGTGCTTAGTTTTATAGGAACAGACTAGAAGGACAATTAGACTCGCATATGGCTTGCGTTGGCCAACAAAGGTCGCCTTGTTTCAGACAACACCACTGTTTCTCAAAGTTAATAATGGAACCATGATAATTGGGAATACATGTTCCTATATTGATTTTGCTCGATCTCTCTATTTCTTGACCATCCATCTTCGTACCTTCATACTTGAAAACATGCGTCAACCAAACAATAAACATCAAAATTAAAAAACTAAGACTAATACGTATGAGCAACCACATGAATAATTACATACATTGATGTAAAGAAATGAGGGAGAGCATGAGTATGCAAATGAGAGTTGTTTGTGTTTTCATGATTGAAACGATTTTGTGGTGGGTTTTTTTATGAGTTTAAATCTAAACGATATATGTGATTCACATATATAGAGTATAATATGGTGTGATAAAGAAAAATAGTTAATATGGATAATACATGAAAAATGATGAGAATTCATTACATGGTCAATATGAATTTAGAGCAAATTCATGAACCTACAAATCAAAGATTATATTCATTACATGGTCAAAATGATCTTAATGTCTCTTGATTTTATGCTTCTTTTTGCTAAAGGGGTGTTATTCAATTATGTATTATAATAATATTTAAATCTTAAGCAGAATCAAGTGTTATTCAATCAATAGTTCTAAATCATACACTAAAATACATCGTTATTCAATCAATGATTCCAAATCTTACTTTAAAATCCACTGTTATTCAACATCAAATGATTTTAAAAATCTTTAGATTTTAATGGATTTGAAATCAATTATGGATGGATTTGAATGAACAAATAATTATAAACAAAATCTCATGCATACTGCAGAGATTTTAGAATCCAAACATATAGACTCCATCAAACTTCAAATTCTGAAAGAATATAAAACTGATGAGTGAGATTTTAAATCATTGATTCAATAACACCCCCATGTATCCTTTATAAAATAGGATATCTTTCAGCGTGAAAATAACATTGAAGTTGGTGCTAACAACACAAGATTGCATTTGAATATCTATTTTAATGAGCCAAGATTGGGGCGAACATATTTCCAAAATTTTGATGTTTAAATTATTGGAATACCAACATCACCAAACATATGAAGGTAACTTTAAGATTTACAATCCATTTAATAGTAAAATATATTTTTAAATGAAATCATATTTCAATCGTATGTAACATAAAGACAACTTTGAGTACAATGAAGATGATACGAAAATGACAAGTGTTTATGAAATTAGTGATACAAGATCATGAGATTCAAGACTTCATTGAAACTATGGTATTCTAAATATAATTCACTGTTATTTTGGTGTGTTATGAATTTATGATTAGGAAGGAAAGCCACATGACAATAACCTAAACGGATTAATTTAATAGTTTGATTGGACATTAAACGCGTAGGTAAAATATAACTTAAACGAGTCACATCTAAATACACTGAAAGCTGAATGATACAGTTGGCCAGTTTGCTGTTGTTTTCTACCATCTGTAATAAAATAGTTGTGATGCCTATAAAACAATAGCAAAGAGAGACACATAATACGATAGTACTGTGTTTTTATTACAACTCAGATTTCTCAATGTACATTGGTTAAAAGAAAAAGTAAGAACTGAATCAAATATCTAGATTGTAGCCTATGTGAATATCTAAATCAGCAGACCAATGCAGTGGATGGAACCGTAACAGACGCAATCTTCACTTCTCTGGAACTCTTTGAGGGCCTTTTAGGGGTATCAGGCATACACTTAGCATGAACTATAGGACCTGACTCTTTCATGTTTAAGTAGACAGCATCTCTGTACATCCAGTCATCAGCTTCATGGCTAAAGAAATTTTCAAAAGGCTCTTGACATAACGCACACAAGGTCTGATTCTCATCAGCAGGCACAACAAGGCTTTGTTGTTGCTCCTCTTCTTTGGTCTTCTGGGTATTATCTCCAATTCCATTGAAAGACGGTTTAGCTGCTTCCGCTGTCCCACCTGTAGCTGCAGCACTTAGCCAAAGAGACAAACTTGGAGACCAAACCCGCCACTTCTGGCTCGATCTCGAATTGGGTCTGCTTGCCTCTTTGGCCATTCTGTTCTTCCTCACATGCCAGTCCATATGTTTACTGTGATCTTCCTGACTCATAAATCTAATCCCACAAGAAGAACATTGCCTCGGCATATCGAAATACAGAGACTTAATAGCGGACTCATGTCGCACGCTAAGCTTTACCGAATCGAAACTTAGACCCAGGGGAGGTTCGTTTTGGTCATTGTTAAGAACACTAAGTAAATCAGACAATTCTTTGCTCACGATTGGTCGCTGAGGCAGTGATTGCGACACAACTGAAACCATGTTAGAGTGATTCATAGGAGGAGGCATTGGATTCGGGAAATTAGTAAACACAGGTGCCTGATAATGTGCGTGACCGTTAAACCGAACTCCGGTTACGTCACTCGGTACAAAATTGGTAAGATGCGAGTGGTTAAAAGATTGATTCGGAGACCATTCGGGTAAGGAATCGAAATCATCTAGTTTACGATACGGTAACGGAAGCGGAACGAATTGGGGATTAGGGTTTACATGAAAGCTATTGATTGAATTAGAATGAATCACATCACCGTAATTAGAAACCCTAGACATGTTACTACCATGATGATACAGAGGAATCCTTCCGTGAGATTGCGATTGCGATTGAGATCTCGCTCGTTTCTGTGGCGGTGCGTAACGGTTCCGCTCTTCTTGGAAATCTCCGATCCTGCCGCCGCCGCATCCGCGATTGTTGTCGTATCGTCTCTTCAGCGTCGGCCCAGGGTTTGATCTCCGGTGCGCGTTTCTCTGATGAGCCATGGGTCCGTTCGACGAAGACATCTTGACGATGAGAGAAGAAACCTTGAACTTGGATTTGGGGTTTGTGCGAGAGAGAATATTAGGAAATTGAAAACGATTGGGAGAAGTAAAGTGAAGAGACGGAAACGCGAATAAGATTTGCTATATATAAAAATTTGTGTCGGTTGAAAAAGGAAACCGCGTGAAAAGCGCGTCTCCATACGAAACGTCACGTGCTTTACTGGGCTACGTTCGGAAAAAGCCCATTGGGCTTCAGAAGTGGGCTGGAGAGAACTGTTGCCGTTCTTCTGGAATGTACTCTTCCTCTCTTAGTCTAATTGTTCGAAGGAGAAGGAAGGAAGAAGAAGAGGGAAGTGATGGATTCTGAAAAAGCACTCGAACTAGTGAAGCATGGAGCTACGCTTCTCTTTCTCGACGTTCCTCAGCATACTCTTATCGGAATCGACACTCAGGTTTGCAAGTTCCAAGCTATTGACAACTGGGATTGAGTTTCAATACATGTCTAGAGTTGAATTCAAGCTTTGTATTCTTCATTCTTGACCGTTGTTATGCTTTAAAGTGTGTTGGTAGAATACTGAAGAGTTTTGAGTTCTTAAATAGCAACATGATTGACAACTATGACTGAATTTTGAGGTTTGAGCATTTTGAAGATTCTTTTGACGAAAAAGGCTTGTGTTTTGATGCTAAAACATTGAATCATAACTTTCTAAAGCCATGGAGAATTCAAAATCTATCTTTACAGCATCTTTCTATTGTCACATTATAGGGTGTGCCTGACAAACATATTGATGCATCAGTGTAGAACTTGCATATCTTAACGAAATTGTTGTGTGCTCTCTTAACAGATGTTCACAGTGGGGCCAGCTTTTAAGGGCATTAAGATGATCCCTCCTGGAATTCACTTTGTATTCTATAGTTCATCAACCAGGTTCAAGTCTTGTGTGTGTTTTAATGCTTTTTGTGTATCAATGATATATGTTTTGGAATA
This sequence comes from Odontarrhena argentea, assembly GCA_900406245.1. Taxonomy (NCBI): domain Eukaryota; kingdom Viridiplantae; phylum Streptophyta; class Magnoliopsida; order Brassicales; family Brassicaceae; genus Odontarrhena; species Odontarrhena argentea. The sequence goes on along the minus strand of OVAF01001467.1, from coordinate 4,142 downwards.
GACACTTGTCGTATCTCAATTTTCTTTGACTGATAATTGCAGATTTTCATTTTCTCTTTCAGGGATGGTAAAGAGTTTTCACCTACCATTGGCTTCTTTGTTGATGTTGCTCCTTCTCAGGTTGGGAATAAGTCTCTCTTCCACAACTTTGAATTTTTTGTATACCTCATTTGTTATCTTATGGTCCACATTCATGCTGGCCTGAGATGGAGATAGTGGTGTAATAGTTATCTGTTTTCCGATATGTTTTTCCTGTTTACATTTCTTCTTATGTAAAACTGCTCAACTCGAGTACATAATCCATGTTAGTGATTCTGTATCAATCAGTGATTCTGTTCAGGATTTTTTGGAGTTATGTACAGAGGTTATTACATCGGGAACAAATTACCCAATCCATGTTCTTATCTGTATTTGATATCTTGTAACTAACCGATCATGGATCAATTTTCACTATCTGCTGTTGACTATACAAGGTTATTGTACGCAAATGGAATCAGCAAGACGAGTGGTTGGTCAAACTATCTGAAGAAGAGGTTTGTCCCTGCTAAAAACCTACCCACTTCAGTAATTTTCTCAATGCTGTTTGAATTTGGTTAGTTCGTTCGCTTAGATTTTTTCTGATACAAGTGATAATAGTTATTGCTGCGTCTGTGCTGGAAGAGCAACATTGTCAAATCTTTTTTTGTGCAAAAGTGGTAGTAGTCAGTACCCAATAGGTTTGAGAAATCAAGTTATAGTTACTTCTTTTTTACATTCTTCTCCCTTTGACGGCAGGAGGAAAGATATTCCCTATCAGTTAAGAATTTGGAATTTGACAAACATCTTGGTCCATATAATTTGAGTCAATATGGGGCATGGAAGCACTTATCTAACTACATTACGAAGGATGTTGTTGAAAAATTTGGTATGTGAACTTATTGGATCCTTCAACCACATTTGTTAAGGTTTTTTCCCTGACTTGACTTGTTCAAATTTTTTTTTTTTTTTCAATTTGCAGAGCCAGTTGGAGGAGAAATAACTGTCATCTATGAATCTGCTATTCTAAAAGGGGGACCTAAGACGGCAATGGAGAGAGCACTTGATGCACAGATGAAGAAAAGCAGGTTTAAGGAATCATCTACGGACCAACCCAAAGGGAATAGGTTTTACTATACTTCGATTCCTCGGATTATAAAGGACAAGGGGGTGTCGGTGCAGGAGCTAACCTCTATGAACCTTGACAAGGTAACTCCCTTAAATAGATTACTCTGCTTTGCTTTTCCCAATGAAGGTTTTATTTTCAAAATTGTTTGAAGCTGATTATATGTCTTGTCCTTTACTTCTTTGTCTAGTCTCAACTGCTAGAAAGTGTACTGTCAAAGGAGTACTCAGCCTCGGAAGACTTGTTTCTTGGGGAGCTACAGTTTTCATTTGTAGCATTTTTGGTATGTGCTACCTACTGTAACATATACTCCTTAGAAACTCATACTTACATAGCACATATATGATATATATGTATAGTTACATATAAGTTATCCTTCGGATTTGTTCTATTCTCTGTAATGGTGTCATGTGATTGTGCAGATGGGGCAGTCTCTTGAATCTTTCTTGCAGTGGAAGTCCTTAGTTAGTCTTTTACTGGGTTGCACTGATGCGGTATGAGACTTTGAAGCTTTATTTTGTTATTTTAACTTACGTACCAAAGTTCCATCTTCCTTTTCAAATAATTGACATGACATGACACCAAAGTACACCCGTTGTACTATTTGATGTCTTGTCTCATGTATCTGGGAAGTACATTTCTCTCTTAGCCCAGTCTTCTGTGATATGATGATGTATGCTTTTCTTTCTGTTCTCACGTTGGGCTTCTTGTGTTTTTAATAATATGGATAACTCCTCTATGTCGATTGAATTTGAGAAATTAATGTGGCCTTATGGCGCTTTGATTTTTGACGTTGACATTTCTCTGTGAATTTTTGCAGCCCTTGCATACCAGGAGTCAACTATTTACTAAGGTGAATGTCGTCGATTTTCATTAAAATATTGTATATGAAAAGATGATATGCAAATCTAAACTATCTTGTCTTTTTCTATCTTTATTTGCCCTTCTAAGTAGTATGCACTATACAGGTTTTACCAATTATCGTTCTCCTCTCCTGATTAGTTCCTATATCAGTCATCTACTTAAAAGTAATTTTCCTTCTACCTGGTGCATTTATTACAGTTCATCAGAGTCATCTACCATCAACTAAAATATGGACTGCAGAAAGAGAGTGGTGGTCAGGAATTGGGCATTCATGCTCTTCTTGATGACTCTTGGCTAGCTTCAGACAGCTTTCTGCATTCACTTTACAAGGTAATCTCTAATTAACAACATGTTTTCTCTGATCAAGCATACAGTCAGCATATTAAATAATGTCTCGGGATGATCTTGAAAATTTGAGTTGGAACTCCATTCCTTTGGGATAACAGGATTTTTATGCTTTAGTGGAAGAGGCGTCCGTAGTTGATGGAGATTTATTGTCATGGGTATGTACAAATTCTACATAAACTGATCATACCAGTATTGTCAACCATTTTTTTCAATGTGTCATGAAGTTTCTGTACAGCCAATTCATTTTCAAATATGTCTTTTGCAGACAAGGAAGTTCAAAGAGTTGCTTGAGAACAGATTAGGATGGGAGTTTCAAAAGAAGAACGCTGTTGACGGGATTAACTTCGAGGAAGATGACGAGGTATATACATTCTCCTCCAACTTCGTCTTACGCTTCTTTTGCTTTCTGTTCTATTATCCGCTGATGGACTCCCATGTTTAATTTGACATGATGCAGTATGCTCCTGTGGTTGAGATGTTAGACGAAAGTCATGGAGAATATATGGCCACTTAGACATTGTGGTGTAGGTATTTGTAGTCTTTATCAGACAATTTTGGAAGTCTTTACTTGAGCTGATGTTTGTATTATTAATGCTTAGTTGTTAAAAAGAATTGAGGCAGTTCTTGTTTCATTAGATATTGTAATGCATGAGTCATTTCGTATAGTTAAATAAAACATAATGTTGGTGCCTCTAGTTGGAGCTCAAGAACAAAAACTGCGTATGCTTGACACTTGTGTGGAGTTTTCTGGTGGATTTAGGTTCATTGTAACAATCCCCAGTCGATCATGTACAAATTTTTGTTTGAAACAAATCTTAGAAAAGAGTTTCAAAAAAAACCAGCTTATCAAAAGACTTAAGCCATGTCTTATGTAAACGGACGCAGTGCTTAGATGCTGTTGAGTGAAAAAAAAAATTCTAAGGTACTGCTGGTATTGCTAAGGTACTGCTGTGGCTGAATCTTCGGTACAATGAGAAGGAGCGGGTCAATTGGGTTTTGGGGAGGTTGGGTTTCGTTCGGTTCTGTCCCCTCACATAAACCGAAACCAAAAATGAAATCCCCAAATTGGTATTGTCCGTACACATCGTCCCGCGAAGATCTCTTTCCCCTTTCCTCTTCATCAACCGAAGCTGAGCGGCACCGAGCTCGATTTCGAGCCCTTTTGAGCAATTGAAGTTGACAGAGAAAGGTATTTGCAAGATTGAAGTTGATATTTGTCATCTACACTTGATTTTGAAGCTCAAAATCGGACTGATATTCCTCCTCTTCCGCGTCCATGAAGTTGAGATTGAGCTCGAGATAGAGCTTGTTTTGGCTTCTTTAGGTGTAGACATTGATCAATATAGACGTTGTTGGTGAGATTGAGTAATATTTTTGCATCAAAGTGTACGATTTTGTTGTTGTTGAGGATTTGAGGATTTGGGGATTTATACCAATTCAATTGAAAGTGATTTTATTTTGGTATCGAGATTCAATTGGGATGTCCTTCAATCAGTGATGTGTATATGTGTAGGCAATTGCATTGATTAGAATAGCAATATAGATTGGGAGGATTACCAAATCTGCAGGGGTATGACTAATGCAGTGGTTATACCAGTTGAACTATCAAGAGATTGTGGTGTATTCGGACTAGGCATAGTTACACTCAGTTTTTCTAGTTGTACTGGGCAGGGAGGTCAAAGTTGGCCAATTTTAAGAAATTGTTCAAATGGTCTTATATGAAATGCACCGAATTTTTTTCACATTCTAAGTTGTCTCACACACTATTTTACAGGTAGAATGATAACAA
>OVAF01001466.1:4943-21805 GCA_900406245.1 Odontarrhena argentea | reverse complement strand
GTCTTTAACCGACTTGTTAAAAATGTCTTGGGCTGCAAGTTGAAGCTTCATCCAACACGTAATCAAAAAACTAAAGACATGATTCCACGGAAAATGTCAAATGTCAAATTTATCGTGATCAGTATTATGATTTATGACGTACGATGGGGAGCGTGAAAAACCTAGTGAATATGAATAATTTAAATATGCTTACATTTTTTCTAAAAGATTTACATGAGAATTGCAATGGTCTCTTGCAAATGCATGGTGCCCCTCATTAAAAAAGAACAAATTTTTATTTCATAAACACTAAAAAAAAACTAAATTTGTAACTACTTGATTAGAGGTCACATACATCAGAAATTGTACTTTAGATGAAAATCATGTGGTTGCTATGCAAAATCCAGGATCCAGAGTGGGGCGACTTTTGCAAGAGGAAAACATGATATAGTGATCTTTGGTTTGAAAACCAATGCGGACTTTGTCATGTTGCCTCATAACCTTTCAATACTTTTAAAATAAATATATCGTTTTAGTTGCCTTAAATTAGAATCGTTAAACTTTCAGAGTTATTTTTATCATATTCTAATTTAATTTCAGTTAGAATCAAAATCAAAACTTTCAGAATTGTATACATGTTATGATATATGTTCATTCATATATGCTTTGTAGCAATACTACCACAAAAACAGCTAGTATATATATGTATTAGTTTCTGAGGAAATATATATAAACTAGAGAGGGCTAGGATACTCTATAGTCTAAGCTTTTCCTCTCGATATGGAAGAATATTGTTAATTAAGAGGCTGCGCGGAGACTTCCCTTGATAAATTACGTAATGACCAACATGTACAACAAATGTTCAGAGTGCATATGCTCAGCAAAATAATTGATGAGTCCCTCAACTTTTGCTAGCGAATATCAGCTTGCATGAAAAACACTAGCAAGAAACAATAAGAAGAAGTTACTAATAAAAAACAAGAAAAAAAAAACATATTAAATTCTAGAGTCATAGCGAAGAAATTATTGACCACATGTATATTGATCATATTGATATCCCTTATCTTAGGAATTTAAAATTTTCATTTGGCATCAATATTATCATTCTGAGGGGAAACAATCCACATAATATTTTGAATGACATTTACAAATTTACAAGAGGTGATATAAAAACAACAATAAAATATATAAAAAAAAACTATTACTATATGGGATTATTCCAAAGTTTCTCAAATGAGGAATTTTTACGGATTACGCCAGTTTTCTTTTTAAAAAAAAAAATCAAAAGGTAATCTAGGATTTTAACATTTGATTTATCGAGTTTTCTAATGGACCAAAAGCATAACACCATTTCGACTGTGAAATGGAGTTCTCTAATTTTGAAGGCATGACTCACCCGGAATATTTTTGTTGTCAAAACACGTGAGAAGAAATAGTCATATTGGAAAATAGATGTATTAAAAAAATCAATTGAATTACCATTTCAAATGTGTCTCTTTCAAAAACAAGCTGAAAATGTCGAAAAGAAATTGGTAGTTGGTAACTATTACACAAAATTACGAAGCTAAATATCTAATGGAAGTCAACGACGGCCGAAGAAGGCTAGCTACATGAAATTAGAACTGAGCCCTGATTGGGCTGAGTTGACTCGAGAATGTCTTTTGGACATCTTGTCACGGCTAAGCATGGAACAAAGATGGATCGGACCGATGCTGGTCTGCAAGACCTGGATGAACCCATGCCATGACCCGTCACTCAACACAACCTTCGATCTTGAAACTCGCGCGGTTTCTTTAATTCGTGGATAAGTTGTGCTGGTGGACTCCATGCAGAGTTTGAATACAAGGTTGATTCTCTCGTTCGATGTGTTGTTGATCGGAGCCAAGGCGGTCTCACAGAGATTCGATGGTGGCACTGTACGGATAACACTCTCTCTTTTACGTCGCTGAGAGGTACGTTTCCATAATTTTTCTAATTGTGCTAATTAAATTCAAGGGACGTTGATGTCATATATGGTGAATGTATAAAATGGTAAGCTATAATTAATTTTTGTTGGGAAGTTCTACAATAATTGTGCTAGATGATATTGCCAAAAGAATTTAACCTCAAACCTTATGGATACTCAACTTTTATATCAAAGATATAACATAATTTTTAATACATATTTTATTGGGTATGAAACAACTGTAAATATTGTACCAAAAATATTTTGACATGAAGGGGATAAGATATTATAATTTTTTTTTGGCAAGTTCTATTGTACGTAATTGCGTTTAGATGGTATTTCTCTTCGTTTTGGGCGCTAGCCCGAATGAGATATGTCATATCGTCATGGGGTTTCGATTTGTAGGTGTCCTAATCTTGAGGTGCTTTGAGTTAAGTACTGCCTCAAATTCTCCAAAGATTAGGGACTTGATATAAGCTACTCTTATGGTGTAACTCAGGAGTCACTGACAGTGACTTAGCAAAAAAAAAAAGGAGTCACTGACAGTGTTTGGGAAATATTGTCAAGATCTAAAGATTTTGAAACGGAATCAATATCCTTGGACAGGGGTTCGGAACGTGGCTACTTTGTTTGCGCCCACTGAATATCTGGATACATATCCTTTGGACGGTTATGTGGAAGCTGAAGTAATTGGAAGATACATGCCTCAGATCAAGCACCTAGAGCAACTGGACTAGTGAAGATCTTGCCTTGGCTTGTAAAGGATGTCCAACTCCAGAGTACCTGGACTTTTGGGGTGTAAATCCTTTGGAAGAAGTACTGAGATAAACACATGTACTTTGGTGTTGAAGAATCTGAAGGAGATCAGGAAGCCGCGCCAAATTTGACTAATCTAGAGCTTATTTGGAGTGAGAAATGGTAAAATAAGTTTTTGGACCACTTTTTGATGCCCGAATTCAATGCTCTGCTTCCTCTTTGAATGTCCAATTTGTTCTTAACCATCTTTTGAATTCTTAAAATAGTGTGGAACCCTTCTTCTTAATTTCTCTTGGTCCCTAACTTCCAATCTTTTATCTTTGTGCGTTCAACTAAAATACATTTGTAACGATATGTTCATTCTTTGGTTACAAATTCAACTCCACTTAGAAAGAAGGGATTTACGTCTTATAAATGGTATGATCAATAGTTCGTCCGAATGTCAAAGAAAATTATAGGTGAAAGATCCGGAGTTTCCAAATTTTATGGATTAAAATGGGTTAAAGTCAATGTATATTTCACAGAAGAATACAATCTTTCGACTTCATCGTTTGTTACATAACTTGCCATCTAAGCAACCGACGCATCAGCGGCGATCAGCTAATCAAACGCTTATCGTACGACAACGTTTTAACCAATTACACTTCTACCCAACCCCAGTCGGGTATGGTCCCGGATCTAATTACAAGGCCCACTTAATCACATGGTCCTTTAAACTAAACGTTGGAGGGACGGAGTCAGGAGTAAAAATATCTAAAAGAGATCTGCTGTGCTCAGTTGCACCATATATCGCATCATTAAGTCCACGTTGCAGATGAAAAAGATGTCGGTATATAACCTGAACCGGTACGATTTAAATATCTAAAAATCAACGGTCCAGATCTCGTTATTAACTTTGTAGGGACGTGGATTGCTCTTCAGGATCACGAGGCCACCAACTCTATAGTGCTCTCTCTTCTCCATTGATTCCGTTATAAAGATCAAACTACATCACCAGAGTTTTTCTTCTTCTTATCTCTAGAAAACAAAAAAAAAAAAAATGGCGAGTAATATGGAAGTGTTCTGTGAGATCTTACTCGCAATCCTTCTCCCACCTCTTGGAGTTTGTATCAGGAAAGGCTGCTGCACTGTAAGTTCCTCTCACAGATCTTCTCATTTCTGTTTGCTTAACTTCTAAGAAATCGCTTTGAATTTTTTATTTCTCTTTTTTTAGAGTTTGTTAGTAAACGTGCCGGTTTGCTAATTATGATTTANTATGGAAGTGTTCTGTGAGATCTTACTCGCAATCCTTCTCCCACCTCTTGGAGTTTGTCTCAGGAAAGGCTGCTGCACTGTAAGTTCCTCTCACAGATCTTCTCATTTCTGTTTGCTTAACTTCTAAGAAATCGCTGTGAATTTTTTATTTCTCTTGTTTTAGAGTTGTTAGTAAACGTGCCGGTTTGCTAATTACGATTTGNTATGATTTAAAATTTGATTCACTTGCAGGTAGAGTTCTTGATATGCTTGGTGCTGACTCTCTTAGGTTACATCCCTGGCATCGTTTACGCCCTTTACGTGATCGTGTTTCAGAGCCGTGGCGAGTCGGAACTCGGAACCCCGCTTAACTCTGGTTGAGTCCATACTCAGATCACATGTTGTTGGAAATGTTTTACTTAATGTACTCAAAATAAGTTGATTTGCAATCTGTTTTACTTGTTGTGTATCGAAGATTCAAAAACATTGTGTTTTGATCAATTATCCTTTGATATATATTCGAGATTGAGATTGAGATTGAGATTGAGATTGACAGTGAGGTTATTATAATACATGTTGGCTTCTGCAATTAGATTGTGTCGGCAGNAATCTGTTTTACTTGTTGTGTATCGAAGATTCAAAAACATTGTGTTTTGATCAATTATATATACACGAGATTGAGATTGAGATTGACAGTGAGGTTATTATAATATATGTTGGCTTCTGCAATTAGATTGTGTCGGCAGAGGTTTTATTACTTTGAAAACCTGGTGGAAGTATACTGTTTGCATTTTGAGTCTGCCTTCTCTATTCATATGCCAAATTACTTTTGTACGGTACGCATAAACATAAGGCAGATTTGGGTTTTCACTTTTCCCAAATATAAAAAGCCCAAAACAATACATGTGCCTTCTTAACGACGTCGTATAAGACTTGTGTTTTGAGATATCAAGAAGCCAGTGTAGAGGAATAGTAGCCTCACTCTACTTACTTTTGTCCGTGCTTCCGATTCCGCCGTTGTTGTCTCTATCTCCGGTGAGGTTTACGTCTCGCTCTATTTGTTTATTGTGTTCGGATTCCTTTAGCTTACTATGGTTTTTCAATGATTCTGCTTCTGATTTCTTTCCTTGCAAATGCGATAAGTGTTACTTTTTTAGGTTTCTTATTTTGTTTCTCAGTTGGATTCTGTTTAGTTCGCTTTGGTTTATTACGAATTTCTCTAGGGAAATGCCTTTTTTCAGTGTGATTAGTGAATAATGAGGAACTTTTTGTTATGTTTTAGGGTTTAACCTTTTCTTGGGTGATTGATGTCGAATCCTCCTCTAACTTGGTCGTTTTTTGTTAAAGAAGCTATCACATTGGTTTGATTTAGCCAAAAACTGCTCGAACTGGTTTTCTTCATTGATAAAAATGGTTTCTTTTAATGTCCAACTTCATGTTTCTGCTTGCTAGTTAGGTCTTATTCTGTTTTCTTTTTTCCTCTCTCTCTCATTTTACTATATCTTCTTTCTGTGTTTTTAACTTGTAATGTCTTCTTTCTCCTAAAATTTGCTATTTGGAGGCAAAAGTCTCCAATTTTTCTTGCTAAAGTCCTTTCTTTGGTTGATGGCTGACATAGAACCTTGTGAAAATCGGTTCACTTTGAAACCGTTAGAGAAAAAGGACCCTGAATAATCGGTAGAACGCTAATAGGGATGACGTCATCGTTGCCACGAGCTTTATGCTAGTAGGGGTGTATGGCCAGCCTTCAAAACCATAGACCTTGATTCTTAATTTTCTTTCCATTTTCTGTTTACATTCATAATGTGTTACTGAACCTTGTAAATTTCATATGCACTCAGGGTTAAGTAATTGCAGATGGCTCTCCCCTATGATCCCAATTTCACAATGGCATTCACAATCGAAAAGTCTATAAAAAGGGATAAGAATGACCAAGACCATGGTAACTTATCACTCTTATAAATACTTTTTTGATTTGGTTAGAACTGATGCGAACAAAAATACTTACTCCGGTTTTAAAACAAATTTTGATCATCCCTTGTAAGAGGGAAATGGATTGACTTTTTTCATTTTGTGGTTTATTTTGCAGATTCATCTGAATCTGCGGCTATCGTAGCGGTAAATCTGATAAGCTCTGCACGGCTTGCACTTGAGCTCGACAGTGTGTATACTGAGTACTCAGCTCAGTATTTGGTGGACAATGCTTGTGCCAAGGAGGAAGACGGGCTCACTGTCAAAGACTGCCTTGAGTATGCGTTAAACAAAGGCATACCGAAAGCAGAGAATTGGACACACTTGGGATCTGTGTCGAAGCCCCCATCATCGCATAAACCTGCTCTCGTTACCATGAAAGGAGAAGTGATTGAGGCTAAGAATATGGAGGAAGCACGTGAGTTGTTGGCGCATCAACCTGTGGGAGCAAAACTGCATGTGTTCAGTCCACATATTGAACTTCAACAAGATGTAAGTGCCCTTAGGTAAATTGAATGGAAAAAAAATGAGTGATATATGACAAATTTTTGATATCCTACTTTGTTCATTTGTTTCGTGTGGTAGGGAATTTACTGTGGCCCATCAGGTGAGGATGCGAGCTATGTTGGACTTAGAGACGGGATAATAGTTGGAGTCGAGAAGATCCAGGGAAAGTCCATTGCAACAGTGAAGATATGGTACAAACAGAAGTTTACACACGTCAAAGTGGCTTTAAGCAGAATGTTTGCCATAGCATCAGTAAAAGGTGACGAGCCTCTCGACTACTCTCAGGGCATAGAACCAACGGCTCTGCTTGTTGACTTTATTGTCCCACGCCTTTCCATCAACTAAGAATGAGATGTTATCGTAATAAGTATCTAGAGAACAGTATGCTACTAGTGGAATTTGTTTGATGTACTAAATTAAGGATGTGTTTCAGGAGACTTTCATCTCTAAGTCTTGACAAATTTGTGTTTAATTTTGTTATGTGTGCCAACAATTGTGTTTAATTTTGTTAAAGTCAGTCCTCTGATGCAACTACGATTTCAAATGCAACAGTTTATCGTTGCGATGGTCTATATCTAAGTTGGACCAACCCAAGAGAGATTAGAAAATACATGCACTTCAGCCATGGGCTTAGAGAACAGAGTACAAACCATTGGAAATGCGGTGAATGGAGACACATAAACCGCATTACGGATTTTCTCTTGTGCTTACGAGCTTTAGTTTCCGGGTTGCTTAGGTTGGTTATTATTTGATGTCATCAAGATTTATGTCATCTCCTGCTCTTTTAGCTCCTTTTTTCGGTGTTGTGGTACTGTGGAAGATAAAGCAGTCCAAAATTTGGGAGTTAAAAGGTTTATTTTTGAAAAAATTGTTCAATTGAGATCATATTACATCAAACTTGGTCAATCTTTCATAAAACATTTGCAATGGTGATGGTTTGTTGTAGACAGAGAAGTTCATTTCAAAGTGAGTGTACAGCTTATGTAGCAAGGTGAACTGAACGTGTAGAAAGATGCTTCCTTCACAGCTCCTTATAAACTTATATTGCACAATGCAATGATTACATCCACGCCCTTGAGCCTACTGCTCAAGTAGCCCGAGAACTATCAATCAGTACACAGAATTTATACTCCCTTATTAAGGTATAGATAAATTTTCTTGACTTACATATTTTGTTAGCATAAACGGTCATTTCCGTGGCTACAGCAGTTACGCAGTTGTGAGCTTAAGCTTCACTTACAATCACAAGTGGTTCTTTTAACCATTGTCCAAATTCTAAGAGAGCACATCGCTTATATATGCACATGAGCAGTTTCTGATCTCTCTCTAGACAACAAAAAGGGACAAAAGGACAAACATCAGAGTAGTCATTCACCCCAAACTAACTTGAATATATTCTTACTAGCTGGTGCACCGATTGCATTCTTGCTTAGATTACTCAACATCTCTTCTTGCGCTGAGACATTCCCTTCCTTCAAAACCATGGAAAGATTGTTTTAGTTCAAGACTACAAGTCATCGTGTATAAATGCAGTACAATATTTTGAGATTTTAGGCAAAAAAGCTTACTAGTTGAGAATAGGCAGAAGCAAGAGATAAAAGTGTTGGGTACATATCAACAACAGCTATTGCAATTTCCTCAGTTACCTGTGGAACCTGCAACCATAAAGTTTTGGTAAGTTGCAAAGAAAATCCACAATACTTCTCAACCGAATTAAAACCATATAACCATTAAAAAAAAAAAAAAAAAAGGCTTAACAAGACTCAATACCTGCATAAGCTGTATGCCAAATACATCGCTGATTGTCATTTTATTAAGGTCTTGACACCTTTTGATAAAACTTTCATAAGAAGGACACGAGCCTGCAACTTTTCTCTGGCAATCATTCACCCGCGACTTGTAGTATTGGTATATTGATTTAGTGAGATGGCCGTATTTTCTTAGCGTCTCGCCCAGCCCGTTTGTCCTCAGCACATCAAATCCCTCCAGAAGCTCCGTTGTGAAACAACTAAAGCATTTGATGAAACCAAAAGTGATTCCCTATCTCACGGAATAATGCACAACCCATGAAAATGCTATGAAAACAAGAATAATTACGCTGTTTTAATGCTCTCCACAGCATCAGAGTGGTTTGGGTCCCCTTCGATAATGTAAATCATCTTCTTCAGTCCCAATCTCTAATTAGAATGGCAAATTAAAGAGGAAATAAAGAACAACCTCAGCAAAAGATAGAGCAAGACTTAAACTTCGGAGTTGAGAGCACACACACCTGAATTCTAAGTTTTTGGTCTCTGTAGCGATTGTCTCTAATTGACGAGCGCATATCATCAACGCTCTTCCTCTCAACAATAAAGTCCAGAACATATTCAGTCTTAAGCACCTTATGCCGAGCAATCCAGATACAATCCCCAACTGGTAATCGTCTAACCTGTGGATTGGAACAATTATTCCATGCTACTTGGCGTAATAAGAAATCTGTAGACATATATCTCAGAAAACAAATACAGACCTCAATCTTGATACTGAACTCACGGCATATCTCATCAACTATTGTCCTGGATCGTGGTCTGTGAATAAGAATTAATGGATTTAGTGTCATAAAAAACAATGTAGATAAGCTCACACATTCATAGGTAAAGTATGAAAACTAAAAGACTAGAGGACGATTTAGTGTTTCACGAACCCCTTAGTGGTAAACTGTTCTCGATCATCCAGTATTAAGATCACCTCATATGCGTTCTCAAACGCTTCTCCAAATGTAAGAGGAGGAAGGCGAGGTTCTTCGGTTCCATCTGAAGCTAACTTTGTAACCATGGAACAGTAATGAACAAAAAACGTTGATTAGCAATCCAGCTGCTGCCGATGAAAAAGAATATACCCAGCAATCAACTTAAGGGAGATAAGTACATACAGAAGATGAGAAAGCTTTCAAGGCTTGATTTGAACTGGATGGACATGGATTTAAGGTGTAGACATCATTGCAAGAGCGGAAATTTTTAGCAGGAGATCCCTCAAGATCAACTTGACCTGTAAATTTATAGCTAAGACGTTGTAAGATGGAAGATCCAACTTAAAATAGACACAGAAGTAAGGAAGTTTGATTATAAGCTAATGATCTTACAACTTTGTGCTCTAGAAGGTCCTGCTGAATCTGCCTTCGATTTTGGATTAGCATCAGGCTCTACAAGTTCCACTTCATCATCCGATGAGATATCAACTGAATTACTGGTGAATCCTTCATTGTATGAGCAGAAGTTCTTCGCACGTGATCCCTCCCTATCAACTTGACCTGTAAAAATGTAGCTAAGACATCGTAAGATGGAACATTCAACTTTAACAAACACTGAGAGCAATAAGGAATTAGATCGTATGCTTGCTAAAGACCATACACGTTTGTGCTCTAGAAGGTCCTGCTGAATTTTCCTTAGATTTTGGAATGGCATATGACTGTTCAGGATCCACTTCATCATCAGATAAGATGTCAGGTGAATTCGATAATCCAGATCGCTTGAGACACTCATTTGCTACTTCCCGACCTTCGACTGTCAGCATGTACCTGAGAGAATAAGCAATATTCATTCTATGTCGCAAGGAAAGGACTACTTTTCTGCACCTTGTACAAATAAAAAAGGACACAAAGCACAAGAGTCCGAGTCTTAGAAACAAGTTTTTACTTGGCTGGTCTGCCAGATTTTGCCACTAATCCCTTCGGTATAAGTGTCTTTGTCATGCAGCTCCATCCGCTATACCACTCCCTCTTAGAGTGGCCTCGTCCTAGTTTCCCTTTTCCTTTCTCTGGCCTAGTCACAAGAATGAAAGAAATAAAACAAACAGCAATGATTTGGCACGAAATAAAGGGGTTAGAGACTGGAAATAGGGTCGATTCATACCGAACAGGAGCGTGTGAGAGCCCACTTGCTTCAGTAGCATCAATAAGCTCTTCTTTGTGCATGGAACCTTTCCCATTTGCAGTTTGTCTGATAAACGAAACAAAAGAATCCTGAAGAAGAGTTTATTGATGGGAAAGAAAGAGTATATTGTGAGAAAAATAAACGTGTAAATAACCTGAGCAACGTTATTAGGAATGCATAAGACACCGAATTTCTTTGCGGAATGTACTGCTTTCTTGCCTTGGCACTTTTCCCTGAACATGATACAAGAGCACCTTAAATAAAAACATTACAATCATGTGAACAAGGTGATAAAAGATACAGCAAACACCATTACCAACACGATTTTCAAGTAAACCATCTTCCTCAGAACTTGCAGCTCCAGTCTCAAAGTATCCTTTCATGTGAGTAAGCAGCCATTTGCCAAAGCCCCTATGCAACACAAATCCACCCAAAATCAATCAAACACTTGCCTGGATAGAACCAAAACCACTTTTGCTTAGATCAACTTTAAATTAGTTTTCTCTGATCTACATTACTTCAACGTCAGATAAAACACACACCTTAGCTAAATCCTTTAATTCAACAAAAACCACTTATTACCCCCAAAATCAGCGAATTTCGAACCAGAAACACAAAAGGTCGCAACTTTTCCATGAAAAAGGACACATCGAACAAGGAACAACTAACCCATTAACCCAAAACCTAGGATACAACATTTCCCCCAACCCAAAAACCATAGAGAACAGAGAATAAACACAAAAAGCAAGAAACATACTTGATCTGCGACAAGTCTTTGAGAGTGTGAATGGAATCTTTGGTGCCACAGAGATTTCTATACGCCTGAACAAATGTCCTCTCCCAATTTTCCGACAAACCCTTGGGCTTGTCTGCGAGTTCTCGCTTCTTCTGCAGCAAATAATCAGCTAAAGCTTGGTTCTCTGAACAACGTACCCTCCTCTGCTCACCCATCACCAAAAAGGATCATTAAATTTTCTTGTAAAGGCTTCACCTGTAAAGTGCTGTCAGTCTTAGGCGTTTTCTTGAGGAATTTGAAAATTTGGGGGATTCTGACTAAAAGTCTAAAACACACCGGGTAAAGTAGTAAATTCATGTGACTAGACGAGACTCTAGAGCATCCAACTGATACAAAGAAGATTTTGGAAAGCTATGATTTTATTACCAATATTTCTCAAAAATTGAATCGAACCGACCATCACATAATTGAAAACTGAAAACCGGTTTACACACAATAAAATTATGGATTAAGTAAACGTATAAGCCTATATAAATAACCACACCCATCACTTAGGGTTAACTCAAAAAACGAAAAGATAGTTACAGATTCAATGATGGAGGAGACGAACAAGATCCGATGGGGAGATATAAAGGACGATGATAATAACTTTGATTGCTTGCTTCCGGCGAAACAGGTGATCAGGCCTAACGAGGATGGCATCAAGAAGGTGATTGAATACAAGTTCAACGACGAGGGCAAAACGGTTAAAGTAACCACCACCGTACGTGTCCGCAAGGAGAACGTTAGAGTCTCTCGAAGAGCCACGGAGCGACACACCTGGGATAAATTCGGCGATGCCGTCCATGATGATCCCGATGGTGGCGGTTTCACTGCGGTTTCAAGGGAGGACATCTTTTTGGAACGACCCAAGGCTTACGGTAATTATGTCTTATTAATTTGTACCTTTATGAATCCACTGTCCACCAAGTAACATTGCGTCCCTTATTAGAATGTGAGAATCGATTGCTTTTGATTTGGATCTAATACTGATCATAGGACAATATCTTGGTTCGGTAGATAAACATATTTTGTTTCTTTTGATATTTGAGGTACCAAACCTGAAGAACCAAAGGCAGATCTAGGATTGGGTAAAGGCGGGGTCATGATGGTGTGTAGGAACTGCGGCAAGAAAGGTGACCACTGGACAGCGAGATGCCCTATGAGTAATAATCTTTCCTTGAAAGATCAAGTAGTACCATCTAAGCACACCACACAAGCTGGCGCTAACACTTATGTTCCACCAAACAAGAGAGATGAAAACATAGGCATTGCTGTTTCTGACACGAGGAGGAGGAACGACGAGAACTCTGTACGTGTGACTAACTTGTCTGAAGACACACGTGAAGCGGATTTGATGGATTTGTTTGGTACTTTTGGGTCTGTGACTCGAGCCTACGTGGCCTTGGACCAGAAGACTGGAATGAGCAGAGGCTTTGGTTTTGTCAACTTCCTGAGGAGAGAAGACGGGCAGCTAGCAATCAACAAATTGGATGGTTATGGTTATGACAATCTCATCCTTAGGGTCGAATGGGCTGCTCCTAGACCCTAGCTAGATAGTTTGAGATGCCAATTTGTGTGTTCCTTTTCTCATTTACTACCTTAATTTGTTTTTAACAAGTTTGAAACTATACTCATAATAATAGAACTCTCTTTGCGAGTTTGTATCTCCTTTCGTCAAAAAAATACTGTCACTAGTTTGAGATTTGAATACATTGTGTTTTGATAGACATTTTTATCCTTTTAAAGTTTATGCGACATTGACAGTACTTGTTTTATACTTGTTGGCGTTTGCAATCAGGTTAAGAACCCTGCTAAGTGTTATGCCTCATGTTCTTTGTAGGATGTTTTAATTCACGAAACCAAGCAAAACGCCTTTTTGAGTGTTTATTTGTATAGGTTGAATTAATGTATATACTTGAGTTGATACATTTGTGAATATGTAAAGATCATTGAACCAAAATTGTGTACTGGGAGTTTTAATGTAGAAGCAAAACTTTGTCGAGGCATGTAAACTTAGTAGCCTGTACTAGTTTTTGAGTTGTTCATTCTTTGTAAGGATCGTTGAAGCAAAACAAAAAAAATGTATAGCTCTCTTGGGTTCTTTCCTAGGCCCATTTAACCAGAGTCCAGGAGCAAAAATATCTAAAAATGATCCAGTGGTGGTCAGTTACACCATAAAGTGCGTGTTCCAAATCCTCGTTGAGATGAAAATATCTACGGAGTGGAGGTAAGGTAAGTTGAAAGTTGAAACACGTGATGATGTTAAAGCCGTGCGATTTAAATACTAATAAAATGAACGATGCAGATCTCATAGTTGACATAGTCGAGCAAAAAATAATTAAAACTTGTATTGGTTCGGTGTGCCAGCAAGTCTTGTTCTGTCGCGTTATAAAACATCAAATTTCATCTCCGAGGTTTCTTCTTCTTTATCTTTGAAAAAAAATGCCGAGCAAGTGTGCGATTTTGTGCGAGGTGTTGATCGCGATCCTTCTTCCTCCTCTTGGGGTTTGTCTCAGGAAAGGCTGTTGCACTGTAAGTTCTCTCTTCTTAAAAGAGATATTCAATTTCTGTTCACTAACCGAGAAACTTGAACAATCAGGGAACGTCTTAGAGACTGTAATTTAGGTTTGATTTTACTTGTAGATGCATCTATTTGGTTATCTAATTGCTCGAAAAAATTAGGTTTCATTCGTTCAAATTCATTTCAGTGGTGGTTTGGTGAAATCTGAAGGAGATGAGATCAATTTCTGTTTGATCACACAGATATATAAGAGCTTTAGTTTCTAGATTAATGAAGGGATTGAAGAATATTGATTTTTTGAATTCTGATTTGGTTTGTTGCAGGTGGAGTTCTTGATTTGCCTGGTGCTGACTATCTTAGGTTATATCCCCGGGATAATCTATGCGCTTTACGTGATCGTGTTTCAGAACCGAGATGAGTACTTCGATGAGGCAAGACGCCCACTCTACTACTCCGCTTGATTTCTGTCTCACAATCTTTTGTTTTGTTCAATCTGTTATTGTATAACCAATAAGTTGCTTTGCAATATGTTTTACTTTTGTGTTCAAGATGTGAGAACATTGTGTGTTGATACATTGGTTTTTTTCGTATTGATGTATATGCAATGTTGAAGGTGAGATTATATACTTGTTGACTTCCGTATTTTGGTTATGAGCACTGCTGAGAGTTTATCCATCAGGTCGATTTGGCAGGTCCATACCGGTTTTTGAGTTCTACCTTCTTAGGTTACATGCATATAGTTGTGTTGATCTACTTGTTATCCCTAATGAACAATCCCTCTCAGCTTTTGTATAGATATCAACATATTACGGCAGATTAGGTTGAGTTTGAGAGATACAGAACCTACGAAGAGATGGGAACCCTCCATAATCCATATCCTTAGAAAACATGCAAACTTGGTTGTACCATGAGGTTGATGATATGGAGGAAATCAAAATGCCTGAGTTTAGTTTTTTTCCTTGTGTTACTTTTCTTTAGTAGGACAGGGTTTATTGGATAGATTGGTTTCAGACAGCGATATTCAGAACTAAGTTGACGACTGATTCAGCAAAAANCCTTAGAAAACATGCAAACTTGGTTGTACCATGAGGTTGATGATATGGAGGAAATCAAGATGCCTGAGTTTAGTTTTTTCCTTGTGTTATCTTTTCTTTAGTAGGACAGGGTTTATTGGATAGATTGGTTTCAGACAGCGATATTCAGAACTAAGTTGACGACTAATTCAGCAAAATTCAAAATAGATATAAGCTACTAGTATATTCAGTGAGCTGTTTCTGATTCCTTCTAAACTTATTCTGTTATTATACCTTTTTATTACTTAACAAAGTAAAGAACCCTTCAAAGCTGTCTTTAAATCTCGAATAACAGTTGGCACATGGAATAAAGTCTTACATTTTAGTACAAGAAAAGATGGACCAGAGACGCAACTGTTACATGAACTAGTGCAAGTGAAGCAGATTTGGTCATGAGAGTCATGGCACTGTTCTTCTTTCCTGTAGGTCTGGTCATGGAATCACCTCCATAAACACCTCTTGCCCTGCCTATCTGCGAAAGTCCATCGGCTCCCTTGCTATCATAAGTTACTCTGACGATTGGCCTCTCTGTTACAAACAAAAACGTGAGAGTTAATATGTATCTACAGCTTGTGAAGTTCATTCGCAAACATTGAAGCAACTTGCCTTTGTGAACCGCGGTTGCTGTTTTGTCTGAGCAGCATTGAAGCTCTTCAGCGGAAGCAAAGGTGACGACGAAGAAGCTGATGATGAGGATGAGCAACACTTCTCTATAGTATCTCTTCATGTCAGAAGATTATGGAAGGTTCTGCAGAAGAAGAACTGATTTCTTTCAAAGTTGTTTGGAGGTGATTTGTAAGTTAACCACTTGAGTAGCATTATATATATATAGAGGGCTATATGATATCTGCACAAAGAAAGAGAGATGAAAACCTTAAGGTGGAAGATTACAACTCAGAAACAGAACAAAGAATGTCGAATCTAATGAAAATATGTAAAAGCAGCCATTGTCGGGTGAATTTGATTCCCCACATCTGAGTAACTGACCATGTTTCTCTCACTTTTCATATTTTTATCCTACCAAGATAACAAATAGTTTCTCTGATTATTCGGTTTCAAGCAATGAGTGCTGGAGGAATATCTGCTTTAATTGCTTAAAGCATCCAGTCCCATTATTTTTTATTAAACAATTTTTTTTTTTTTTTGCTAAAAATGTAAATATCATTAAAATGAAAGTTTATGGTTTACAATTTGTGACTACTGATTGTTTAGCCTATCTAAATTGGTTTCATGGCAAAAAAGATCAATATTACATAGAAGCGATATCAGTCGGTTCTTCAACATATTTTCGACAGTTTAAAAAAACGATAAGAAGCTTGAAAATCAAGAGAAAGAAGGGACCGAGCTTGGATCAATGATACTTGAAAGATTGGAAGACTATACTTATTATGCTGATCACAAGCTGTTTCACTATAAGTCTGACGAGGGAATTGTAAAGTCTAAGAAGATGATTGAGGCTCGATCAAAGATAGTCCTCACATCTAAGGAATGACGCTTAACCAACCTGAATTAGAGAAACAACACTACGACGGAGCAACACGAACCAACAAAATTTTGGAAGTCCAAACCCACACTATAAAGTTCATTCCTCGAAGTCAGCTAGATTTAGGATAAGCAACATCACAACTCATCGGTCTTACTACCTCCTCCTAGAGCAGCAACCAATAAGAGAACCACAATAATTTCTAGGATTTTTTTTTTAGGATCCTATTTTTTTAAAAAAATACTGCATGAAATCCCCAAAACTTTTAAATTATACAAAATACAGAACAATTATTGATTTTATATTTTTATTTTGCTCAGGTCCAATTTTTGTTTGAAAGTGTCTATTGATACAATGCTTCTCCACATCTTTTTATTAGACTAGTGGGGTTTTATGGATTATAACAACATCTCCAATGAGAATCTCTCATAAGTTCTCAGAAAACTATAAACAAATACATAATATTAAATTTTGTAAGAGAGGTTCCCAAATGTAGGGAGAGACTGGGCCTCCTCTCTTCTCATTTTCAAAAGTCCATAACATTTTGTTATTATTTGTTTATAAATAAAGTAATACTTTATGTTAAAAACCCCTTGTGAAATTTTTTTCGCAGATGGTCTAATATGGTGTCCCGTGTCCGAAACTATCAATTTCTTTAAAATTATTTGTGGATGTTATTCCTTAATATTTCAAATTTCACAAGTT
>OVAF01001465.1:0-21837 GCA_900406245.1 Odontarrhena argentea | reverse complement strand
CCAAAGATGGTCTTTTATTGATAATGAATTTGCTGGAAGTTTTTGCGTGGAATTTTCAGTCCCCAAGTTTATCTGTAAAAGTTTTCGTCCAAAAGTTTTCGTCCAAAAGTTTTCGTCCCCCAATTCTGACGAATTGGGGGACTATTCATACAAAGAATAGCCTGAGCCCTAGGTCGGCGAGAATCTAGGAAAATCTAAGGAATAAAGGAAAATCCATGAATAAAGGAAAATCCATGAATAAAGGAAAATCTTTTATATGAATCTATCCATTGGAACGTTCCGGAACATTCTCTTGAAGTAAGTCGGTAAAGTGGGCCTCATGGATGTTTCCGTTGAGATGGGCTTGAATCCACGGGCCGTAGTGAGGACGTTCCTAGTTCAAGGAAAATGGTTAAGTGTTCACGTAGTCGTCAGGAAAGGAAGCTTTCACGTTGACGTCAGACCCCGGGTTTCAGGCCTAGACTTTTACTTGAGACTTAGTCAATTTCCTGTAAGCTGAGTCATCATTGACCGTTGACTTTGAGGAGGGGGATTTTGACCCCAACAATTTTCACATTTAAACCATTAAAACATGAATTTTTCATGTAGGCCATTTCGTCAACTATTGTTACCTATTATTTTTAATCATTCGTTGATCTGTGACCAAAATGAGCATGCTGTTGAATTTAAAATGTCTACGTGAATGTTCATGTTTTTAATGGCCTAAAATCTCCTGATTTTTCTTTACACGGGCTTACATTGTTGTGATTAGTATATTACAATAATGTGCCTTTGTATGTATATTTTTGTTATAAGTTTGGGAAATTATTTCAAATACACTTTTTAAGTGGTTATCTTTCATTTTTACACTTTCACTTTTATACTTTTTTTAAATTTATGTGTTTAGACTTTTTTAACTTTGTTAATTGGGTTTAGGATTTTGGATTTAAGGTTTGGGTTTAAGGTTTAGGGTGTAGGGTTTAATTAACTTCGGATTTCTAGGGTTTAGTTTTTAGGGGTGGAACCTATTTTTAGGGCTTATAATGTTGGTTTTAGGGTTTTTAAACCCGAAAACCACCATTATAAATCCTAAAACTCTATAAATAAAAGTAAATTTGAAATATATGGTTTAGGATTTAAGAATGATAAGTGGTATTTAACACAATTTTCCTTCAAAGTGTAGTTTTGAAAGAATGGTAACAAAAAACTGTACTTTTGAAAGAAATGAGTTAAAAAGTGTATTAGTGATCTTTTCCCTATAAGTTTTCATGTTTTTTGCATTTAGTCTAGTATTTCAGTTATGTTTTTTTTTTTTTTTTTTATATTGTGTTTGTGAAATATATTTACATTTTGGAATGTAAATTTGAACGTTTAGTCATAACTACAAATTTCATAATTTAGTATAAGCTGTGCATCTGCACATATAAAGAGTAATTATTTTTGGGTGATTATTTTTTTTTTATAAAAAATTCTATAACAAAAAAATTATTATATAAAAATTGAATATATTCATCATGAATTTCGTAATAAGTAAAATTATCTTAATTAGCTACAACATGTGTCAAATGTTGTTTGATTTGATTCTAAAAGTCTTTTTTTGTGATCTAAAAATAAATATTTATTTTTCGTATTTTATATTTAAATCATTAGAAAGAATAATAGCTGTATTTTATACTATAAAAATTGATGAAATGGAATTGACCATTATTAAAAGAGAAGTTTTATTTCCAAATTGTATATGCTGAAATTCGAAACTTTCCACTTACATTTTTTTTTTCTTGTTTTACTTAATCTTTATTTATATATTCGATTAACGTTTTGCCAGTTTTAACAATTTTATAAGAACATTTCTGCGTGGTAAGATCAATTTGTCTTTAACCGAATGTATTAAACTTTAAATAAATACATTATACTACGCTATTTTATACTATATGATATTCTCTGTTTAAATTATAGGTCCTTTTTTTTTTTTTTTTCACTAAACTGATTTTATTAAACAAGGAGAAACCTGAGTCGAATACATAGCCGACAGACTTTATACCCCGGAAACTTGAGCCCAAAAGAGGGAAACTTGGAAGGATACAACTGGACTTACACTAAACTTGAGAACCATAAGAAACAACCAGGGAAAAATCAGGGAAAAATCCAAACAACCAGGGAAAAATCCAAACAGACTTAACCAGAGAAGAAAAATTATAGGTCCTTTATCCACATAGCATTTATATCACAAATATGTAAGAAAAGAAGATGAATTAAAAATGTTGAATAAGAAGAAAACACAAGTATAGTTCAATTTCGAGGATCAATTCATCCTTTCCAAATATCTAATTGAATAGCAAAGTCAGTTATCTGAAAAAATTACAGACCCAAAGATGTCTCATTGCAGATTTGGATAAGCTATTGATTGAATGTTGAATCATGTAGTAAGCTATTTTTCTCAAACGACAGAGAAAATGTACAATGTGTTGGTATACATGGGGAAAAAACGCAACTGTTTGCGTTGATACATGTGTGATAGAATGAGATCTAGAAGTTTAACCAACATAAAGAGAATTCTTAATGCAGTACTGAGTCGTATTCCTGCTTTTCATTCCAGCTAATTCAATGCATGATGGATAGAGCTAAGACAAGTGGGCTTTGTGGTGGTTGTGGAGGTGGAGTTGCAAGGCTGCTTACTTGGCAATTTTTGGAGCCACTAATGAAGTTGGAGTAGCTGCGGGTGGAGATCACCTAGTAAAACTTATATATACTAATTATTAACAGTTATTATCTTTTATTTTTCATGTTTCTCGATTCACTTCCATAGTAACGATAATCACATAAGTTCGTATATATATACTAATTTTTGGATAAAGGAATCCTTTTTCCACATAGCATTCATCTTGTTGATGTAAACAGAAACTATTTTCCAGTGGAGATCACCTGCAAAAGTCACAAAGCGTTAGACAAAGAACCAAGAACTAAAATTAAACTTAGTAAAGAAAAACAGAGAAACTATGTTACCTTTGCGTGTGCGTTTGAGGAGTTCGCAACCTCTAGCGAGCCATTCTCTGTTACAAGTTCCCAAGAAATTCTCCTGTAGCACGAGTTCACAACTGTGATTACTGCTAGAGCTTCCATTGCTACCATTGACATTACTGCACCCTCCACTAGAAGTGATTCTTTTGTCCATTGTTCCATACTTCCTTCATCGCCCTCGCCTTCAAAAAGAGAGCATAGGCAACATCATTGCAAGAAAGCATCTATATCATGCTAAGTAACCCATCAACTTAAGCGCAGAGTAAAACACACAATGTAAAAGCCTGGTAAAATAAATCAAGAAATGGTTTTTTTAAAGAAGGCATCAATTGTTAAACCCTAATTACCAAATGTTATATCGCTCGAATTGCTTAATTGTAAGTTGGAATAACATATTGTAAAATATAGATTACTCAACCCTATTGAAGAAATCTATAATCGAAGTAAGAGTTATTTATATCTTGAGAGGCTCTGAGAGAAAGGGTTCTTAAGGGAGATTGAAACAAGATGATTTCGAATAAGGGTTCTTCGGTTCGGTGAAAATTGAGGACGAATCGCAATTTCTTTGCT
This sequence comes from Odontarrhena argentea, assembly GCA_900406245.1. Classification (NCBI taxonomy): domain Eukaryota; kingdom Viridiplantae; phylum Streptophyta; class Magnoliopsida; order Brassicales; family Brassicaceae; genus Odontarrhena; species Odontarrhena argentea. The sequence continues at coordinate 18,270 of OVAF01001465.1, read as the reverse complement.
TTTGATTCTGACTGAGAACTAATTCGATACAAACAGAGAATTATTAAAAGATTGTAAGATAGCTAGTTACAAATCATGAGTTGTTGAAGATGTACAAGTAAGGAATAAGAGAGGCATGTTGGTGAAGCATGGAGACAACAATGAAGTATAAGTGGCGATAGATGTGGACTTGACTAAGAAGATCATATTGTTCATGTATGCGCCAAATGATGATTACATCTGGGCGCTACAGTAAAGACTCGTGCTACTCTGTACGGTTTGGATATTGGTTATCTTCACACCTAATCTTTAAATAATAACGGTATAGTACCTCCTCCAAGGTCAATTGATCTGAAACTTAAAATTTGTAACTTACCAATTCAGCCAAAAAGTTAACACTTTATTTGGAATATACTTACAAATGCACTTCTCATTGTAGTGAGAATGATATCACACAACAGAAGGGTGAAAGTTTAGCAGATAAGTCTATAAATCATGTTCTTTTTGAATGTCATCATGCTCATATTACTTAAGATGCTCGACTTCCCCTCATTCATTTCCAATCTCCGTCTTCGAATGTGGAAGAGAACATAATATATGTTGCGAATTCAAAACATGATGGACGTACCTTTGCATCTTTTTTTTTTTTTTTTTTTTCCGAATCATATAGATGATATGAAAATTTCGGAATGAATCTATATTTATATATCTTCTAGTTGTAAACCGGTGTATCACGGATCAACCTAGTAATTTTAGTGATCCATCATCTATTAGATAATTCGACTGATAATTGAAGAAAAAAAAAAAAAGTAATAGCAAACGCCACCAAAAGAGTGGCTGAAATGCAATTTTGATAATAACCATAGAAGGATGTCAGATGTTATCGGGTTGTTTTCAGTTGAAATCAATGTTTTCGTTTCTTCAAATTAAAGATCTCGTAGATTTTACAAGTTGGTTGATCCACAGTATATGTGTTATTTGAAAGTAATAACAAAGAGTTAGTTTCATTGATAAATTAGAGTAAACAAAGCACATAATTTTATTAATATCTTTTGACATTCGTGTATGAACAGTGGAGCTTCCCAATCGCTTATTGGATCAAATGAATGGCGAACGTATAAAAGTAGGCGACAACTTTGTAAAGAAAGATTCTGTTTTGATTCAATGTATTCACCCTTTACAATTCTGCCAATACTGCTTTTGGACATATTGGATTAACTGATCTCAAGAGGTTTCATGAGGAAGTAAGTGGTAATAGAAATCAACGGCCCTAAAATAAAATACGAATCCATAAAAAAAAAAAGTACACGTGGAGATTACTCTGGTCCACGTGGTATCTATAAAAAGAATACGCTTCCTTCTACATCCAGAGGTCAGCGAAGACGAAAGCGAAAAAGCCCTGCGACTTGATCTAGTCCACAACACAAAACACAAAGCTTTTACTCCTTTGTCTGATCGCGTAAGCATCTTTTTAAAAAAATTATATTTCCTTTCGATCGAATAGTTCTCAAGGTGGAAGTTAAATCGGATAAAGATGATTCTGGAGGAGAAGGACGCATGCGATTGGATTTACAGAGGCGAAGGAGGTGCCAATCTCGTGCTTTCTTACGCCGGATCATCTCCTCTTTTTGTTAGTTCCTCTTCTACTATCTCCTCAATTATAATCCTGTTAGATAAGATCATCAAGCTTTTTTCTGGTATATGGGTTTTTCTCAGATTCTATAGTTGGATTTCTATATTAATCAGATTCATGCAGAAATGGAGATACTCAGACTGTGTGTATAGGAAGTGAGAACAATTGTGTTAGGTGTTAGAAAAGCTTGGCTTAGTGAATCTTGAATCGGTCTAGTTTCACTTTGATTATGATTGTGATTCGAAGAAGACAATTTTGTTGCTTTTGTGGGTTGAAACAGGTGGGGAAAGTGATCCGTATACAAAAGGCACGGAAGAATGATAAAGCAAACAAGAGTTTAAATGGTACTGTTTCTGTTTTGACAAACGAGGAGCAATTTCTGTGGAAGGACAACAAGGAGCTCATTTCATCTCCAAACAAGGAAGTTCTTGAACAAAGATATGTTAAGAATGTCATCATCCCACTCTTGGATCCTAAACATGTAGATGCAGGAGTGAGTTGTTTTCAGTTACTCGGTTTAGTCTGGATACCAATTGTTGCGTGGTAGCGAATGCTTAAGTTATCTTGGTTTTAATTGTTTTTTTGTAGGTAAGTGTTTCTGTGTCCAAGGAATTTCTTGAATCTGTTGATAAGAAAGTAACTAAGCAGCGTCCACCATGGCGTGTTAATGCCGCACATGTTGATACTACTCATGATTCTTCCCTCATTTTGAATGATCATTCACTTTTCTCTCGAGGTAATGATTATCATGAGAAATTCAAGTTTATATATGAACTATACCGTTTTTACCCTTCTAATATCCATCTGTGCCAGGGATCTCTAGCGGTGGTGACTGCATTAGTGTTGAAATAAAGGTATTCTTCTGTGTTTAACGTCCTCTATTTTCTATGTCTCATCTTTTAGCTAAACCTGATGTCTTTAATTTCATGAAGTAGCCCAAATGCGGATTTCTTCCAGCCTCAAGGTTCATAAGCGAAGAAAACATGCTCAAAAGAAGCGTAAGTCGTTTCAAAATGCACCAACACTTGAAGTTGGAGTACAATGAGGTACAAATCTTAAAGAAATTTCTTACTTAGAATAATTTTTGAGATTTGCGAAGACATCATGTAAGTATGTCACTGTTCTGCAGATATCTGAAGTAAGCGAATATGACCCTCTTGATCTGTTCTCTGGATCCAAAGAGAGAGTTTTGGAAGCTATAAAAGCCTTATATACTACTCCGCAGAACAATTTCCGCGTGTTCTTGAATGGCTCTCTCATATTAGGGGGTTCTGGTGAAAGCACCGGGAAAACCACCCCAGAAATTGGCCACGCCTTTGAGGATGCACTTAAAGGCTTCATTCAATCAGATGAGGGTCTTAGGACAAATTGCTTTCTACAGCTAGTAGCTGACGCTGTTTATCACTCAAAAGTGCTTGATAGGCTTCTTGAAGTTCAGAGGCTAGACAAATTAGACATTGAAGGAGCCATTCATTCTTATTACGATGTAATAAACCAGCCTTGCCCTATATGTAAAGACGGTGGGCCATTGGAGGAATACTCATCTCTACATGCTTTACCTTTAGATGAAAGCTTGAAGATCGTGAGGGACTATATGGTAGCCGCAACTGCCAAGGACTGTAGTCTTATGATCGGTTTTCAATCAAGGAAAGACTGGGATGTACCACCTTGTGATGATGTCTGTCTAAAATTGACCAATCAAATGTTTGATTACAAGGTATGACGCATTTAAACCCATTCTTGTTTACAAAACTCGAGTCCCTATAAGTGAATGTGGGATTTACAGAGCTTCTCTGTTGTGAGATGTGGGAATCTTTAGAAAGCAATCGGTTTCCAAGAATGATTAAATACGGCCTTTTGTTTTTAGTGCAAACTAGTATGTATGTTTGATATTTTTGGGTTGGGACATGCAGGTACACTTCATTGATCTAAGCCTGAAACCGCTAAAGAGAATGGAGGCATACTACAAACTGGATCAAAGGATAATTAAATTCTACACTCAGAAGCAGAAGGTTAAAACCAGAGAAGGACAACTCAGTGCAAAACCTCAAAACCCTCTAATAGCTAAGTCGCAAGGTCATGGTTCATCTCAACATCACTAGCTGTTTCTTTTTGTCGTTGTTGTTGTAACCTTAAAAAGCGAGAGCCAAAATTGTCACAGTTCATGTTGACTCTGAAAGAAAATGAGTGTTCAGTTCAGTTCTTACACTTACAATTTGTTGATTAGTCAAATTTGCTTTTCTCTCTTAGTTTGTTGAACTCTCATTATTTCTTCCAAGTCTCGACCTATGTTAACGGTTGACAGTTTCTAGTGACTTTACACTCTCGAGACTCTGCATATTATACTAATTTTCGGTTATCTTACATGCGTCAAAACTTTGGATCGAATAATGAAGATGAAGCCAGGATGATTAAACTTTCATAACAGTGAAAGAATGATTGAAGTCTCATAACCTCTAGCTAGGACCAGTTTGTTCGGTATCCCACAGATTCTAGTTCTACCACACTAATCTGTTCCTCCAAGTGATTTCTCCTCTACTTCCTTGGAGACCAACTTATCCTTCGTCCTAGTCTCCTAGACATCAAGGAAGAGACGGAGTATCCACTATCCAGGGTTTGGACGATTCACCGGAGAATACTACAACATTGCTAACAGAGGGTGAACAAAAGGACATGAAGAATGTGGTTCAAAAGGCAATGGAAGTTTCCAGCCAGTTGATAGAAGACACCTATCCCAAGCCCATGGAGGAAATCAGACAGTAGAGGAAGGTATTCCGAAGTTCAAATGCATTCTTCATGATTGGGTGATGAAAGCTTGGATGGCTCAGGATGCTACATGCATAGCCTCTTTCGAACAGAAGATCCTTATACAACATCCCTCTATTCCATGAATAATGTCTTTCTCAAATTCACCAGACATAATTCTCTAAAATCCCTCTTGTCCAGCCGAACAAGACAACGTGCTCAATCTCGTAAGAGACATTTGGAAGGTTCAATCATGCAGACCATAACCAAAGGATCATTGCCACATTAATTTAAAAAACTAAAACCAACATCGCCCACAAGAACTAGTTTCTAAGCAAATTCTACAAGAAAAGATAATCCAGCTTATAACATCTAAAGGAGGAGCTCAGGCCACTCATATTTTTCAAGTTTCAAAACAGAACACCAAATAATTATCCATCATGAGATTTTAACAACTTCTGAAGCACTCAGACACCAAGCACATCCCATCATGAAGAGAAGAACCTTAAACTCCCTCATCCCGCTCTCGGTTCCATTGCTCAATCCTTGCCCTTCTTTCCTCGCTTCCTTCTCTCACAAGAGGGCTTCCGCTCCGCTTTGGGCTTCCATGCCTCCTCCTTCCACCACCATCCCGTTCATGCCTCTCACTGCTCCGTTTCCCATTCCCATGCCGATAAGAGTCCTTGTCCCTGTCACGGTCCCTAGAATCCCTTCTCTCTCGGTCATGTTCTCTCTTGTGACGGGGACTTATGCTCCTGCTGCGGCTTCTGTCTCTACTTCCGCGGCGGTATGAGCGGCGATACCTCCCAAATAATTTCCTCCTAAGCTCCCTGGAAATCTGCTTAACGTGCATGAAATTACAGTAGCCACCACGGTTACAATTGTTTTCTTCGTACTGCCTGCAGGTAGCTTCCCGGAAATCAGTTACAGGAGAGAAATCAGCAATGATAGGACGGCCTGAATAGAATCTTCCTTGCAGGGCCTGTAAAGCAGCAGCTGCATGGTCCTCCTCCTTGAACAGGACATATACATTGCCAATCATGTGATCAGCAAGGTTATCACAAACATTGAGACTCTCCACTTCACCAAACTTGTCGAGTTCTTCGAAAATATCTTCATAAAAATCCTCAAAATGGTCTTGGGCCTTGCTCTGGTCTAGAGGCTGGCCCTGAGGGTCCACACCGGGAGTTATCATGTCAGGTCTTTGGTACATGTTCGAGAGGAGGAGCGTCGGGGAGATTGTGGGACGGTTGTGGAGCCGCGAGCAACGGTCACCATGACGGCAAGCACCAATCTTGAAGTAAAACGGGCAATTCACTCTATCCTTCTCGGTACCAAAAATTGAAGCCAAGTGCTCTGCCATCTCTTAAATCTAACAAGGTGAAACACAGATTAGTCATATGCGCTCATATAAGGAATCATAAGAAAAGTTACAACTAGAATCATAAGAGAAAACCACAACGAATAGAGAGAAGCGACAACTTCAAATCAAGAAGATGATATATAGCAGAGACAATCAAATCCATGAAAAGCAACACAAACATGAAGATATTAAACAGAGATCGATAAGCGTACCGGAAAAGAATCGCTTCAGGAGAAAGAGGGGAAGCTATTTCCGCCGATCGCGAGCTAGGGTTAGGTTTATTTGTTTCCCGACTCGCGTGCGCCGGAGAGAGAGAGCGGTCCGAAAAGAGAACGGGATATTAATAAAGATCTTCTTTTTTTTTCTACTAATAANGTTTTTTTTTTTTTTTTTTTTTTTTTTTCTTTTTTTCCCTTTTTCTTTTTTTTTTTTTGTAAACAAAGCAAGTTTAACTAGAGATTAACAACATATTTTTTTGTCGGATTAAAAACTATATTTTTATTTTGGAGATTTCACAAATTTCACAAACTTTTTTTTTTTTTTTAATGGAAATGTTTTTGATTAATATCTGGAATGAAATATGAAAGTTGTATTTTGAAGTTTTATGGGCACTAAAAATTTTGGTTCGCACCATTTCGTAACATTAATTCTTTTTTCATAATTTTTATTGGTTATAAAATAATATATTTCTTTGAGTGTTATGGGTTTTTTTTTCTTTTTTGCTCGAACACTACCGATTTCTCTTTTCCTTTTCTTACTTCCCCTTTTAGTGAGTGAAAGTCTTCTCCACCTAGTTTTTGTGTCTTTCGTTCGGACCTTGTGTTTTGTGGATGCTAAAAACACCACAATAAAATTTGTATAGATTTTTAGGGATTCGTCAACTTTCAATGAATAGAAACTCAAGAACAGATGAATGCAAGAGCTTTTTATTGATTAGGGTTTTTCTGCGAAGTCGCGGAGTGTTTCTGGTAAAAAGTTTCTGGTAAAAAGTTTATGTGCAAAAGTTTATGTCCAAAAGTTTATGTCCTCGATTCTAACGAATTCGGGGACTATTTATACAAAGAATAGCTTAGTCTCTAAGTCGGCGAAAATATAGGAAAATCTAAGAATAATGATATGTTCATGTCTATCCTTTGGAAAGTTCTAGAATATTCTCCTGAACTAGGTCGGCGAAGTGGGCCTCGTGAATGTTTCCGTCTTGATGGGCTTGAATCCACGGGCCGTAAAGAAGACCTTTTGGCCCGCTTAGCTTCCTAGTCCAGAATATATGTCGGCGACGTTTCCTGGTATGCTGAGTAATCGTTGACCGCTGACTTTATGGCGGGGATTTTTTACCCCAACAAAGCAGCTCAGGGAGGAAGCGGCTGAAGGCAATGCCCCCTTATCAAAAGCGTCTCAGAAGTTCGGCGTCGCTGTTTTCTTAAGACCTACCCAATTTTATATAAGCTGAGTCATCTTGACCATTGACTTTGAGGAAGGGGGATTTTGACCCCAACAGTTAGCCTCCCCAGCTCGTAGCGTTAGGAGTCTAATGTTAAGAGCGATTAGAGCGTTAAGATGACGAGGCTTCAACACCATATTACTTCGAAAGGATATAGGAACACTGATTGCCTCTTCAAGCCAACGACGTTGAAATGGTGGTGCTGAGGAACGAGAGAAAGATAGTGTGGAGGAGAAGAAACTGACAACTCTTTGCTGATGTAAAAGAGCCGACATGAAAGAGCTGATGTGAAGGCGCCGACGCCAATACTGGAAAAGCGAAGAGCTGATGCCGCGTGATGACCTGTGGTGAAGTTGACAGTTCGTGGAGCAAAGGAGCCGAGGTGGGCCTCTTTTTGAGACGAGACACGTAGTCTTTGAAGACGATGACGAAGGCGTAGCTTGAGACCATAAAGCTGATATCTCCGTCTCTGACGACATTTGTAAAACATTCGGGCGCAGTTGAGGACGTGCCTGATGCAAGTGATAGACTGTACTCTGATGCTTCATCCCTTCGCGACGAGCTGGTCGTCGTAGAGACGTCACTTGAGTACAGAGATCCGAGCGAGAAGACCGTGGAGGGTCAAGATGATGAAGGCAACGTTCAGATGTTGGGTTTTTGGATGTCACAGACGCTTTAGTTGGTTCACAAGTCTTTTACTCTCTTAACGTCCATGCTCCGACTAAGAGCGTATGCGCGCATGTTCCCAAGAGGGTTTATCCCGTCGGGATGTAAGAGCTCAATCTGAGTGGCCAGCTCACACGAGGAGTTATGAGCGTCAAGAGGCGGAAAAATTTGAGCGTCAAGAGACGATAAGTGACGAGCGTCAAGAGACGATAATTTTTGAGCGCCAAGAGACGATAAGTGACGAGCGTCGAGAGACGATAAATGACGAGCGTCAAGAGACGATAAGTTATGAACGTCAAGAGACGATAAGTTTTGAATGTCAAGAGACAAGTAAAGTTTGACTGTCAAGAGACAACACATGGTAGTGTCAAGAGACGATAAGTTTTGAATGTCAAGAGACAAGTAAAGTTTGACTGTCAAGAGATAATACATGGTAGTGTCAAGAGACGATAGTGCGTCCAGAGATGAGTGTTTTGGGAGTATATGAGTATACGTACCCATTCCCGAAATCCACCATCAACCCTAACTTGAGACTCAAGCGAAAACACTTAACCTGAAACTGGCATGGACAGATTAGAGAGGCTGAAGCAGAACGATCATTTATCCCCCACACATCGGATCGGTTCAAATTTGGTGCTTCTGGAAAGATAACGTCTTGGCCTTCGGTTTGATAGGTTATACGTCTCGTGGATCCTCACGGTTCGTCGGGAAGTCTCCTCGCAAAGTGGCTGATGACAAGTGATCCGGATCTGCGAATCTGGTTCGGTCAGAAGACTCTTCATAGAAAGAGCGATAACTCTTCTACGGAAGATCTGATCCCAACGTTTCTGGTCTATAAACAAATAAGACATTCAGGCCTTCGATATGATATGATATAATAAAAAATTTTGGTTCGCACCATTTTGTAACATTAATTCTTTTTTCATAATTTTTATTTGTTATAAAATAATATATTTCTTTGAGCGTTATGGGTTTTTTTTTTTTTTTTTGCTCAAACACTACCGATTTCTCTTTTCCTTTTCTTACTTCCCCTTTTAGTGAGTGAAAGTCTTCTCCACCTAGTTTTTGTGTCTTTCGTTCGGACCTTGTGTTTTGTGGATGCTAAAAACACCACAATAAAATTTGTATAGATTTTTAGGGATTCGTCAACTTTCAATGAATAGAAACTCAAGAACAGATGAATGCAAGAGCTTTTTATTGATTAGGGTTTTTCTGCGAAGTCGCGGAGTGTTTCTGGTAAAAAGTTTTTGTGCAAAAGTTTATGTCCAAAAGTTTATGTCCTCGATTCTAACGAATTCGGGGACTATTTATACAAAGAATAGCTTAGTCCCTAAGTCGGCGAAAATATAGGAGAATCTAAGAATAAAGATATGTTCATGTCTATCCTTTGGAAAGTTCTAGAATATTCTCCTGAACTAGGTCGGCGAAGTGGGCCTCGTGAATGTTTCCGTCAAGATGGGCTTGAATCAACGGGCCGTAAAGAAGACCTTTTGGCCCGCTTAGCTTCCTAGTCCAGAAAATATGTCGGCGACGTTTCCTGGTATGCTGAGTCATCGTTGACCGCTGACTTTATGGCGGGGAATTTTTACCCCAACAAGGTAGCTCAGGAAGGAAGCGGCTGAAGGCAACGCCCCCTTATCAAAAGCGTCTCAGAAGTTCGGCTTCGCTGTTTTCTGAAGACCTACCCAATTTTATATAAGCTGAGTCATCTTGACCATTGACTTTGAGGAAGGGGGATTTTGACCCCAACATGTTTCTGGTTTTCTTTTCGTTGTTTAGGTTTAGAGGCTCTTTCGATTAGGATTTTGGTTTCGATTCGAATGGATTGTGATTGTCGGTTGAATTGAGGTTGATCTAGATCCGGTTTGTTCTTTTGATCTTGGATTCAGATCGGTTCTTTATCTCTTTTCCTTTGACTTTCTCGATCTCTAATTTTGGTCGTTCCCATGTTTTTGATCGGTCTCTACTTCGCTTTTTTCCCTTTTTGTGCATGCACCATGACCTTATGTGGACTCTCTAGTTCCAATTTGACCAAGAGTTACTGGGGTTGGTGTGGAAGCTAAAATCACCACAATAGAATTTGTATAGATTTTTAGGGATTCGACAACTCTCAACCAATTAAAACTTAAGAACAAATCACCAAAGATGGTTTTTTATTGATAATGAATTTGCTGGAAGTATGTGCGTAGAATTTTCTGTCTCCCTCTTCTGACGAATTGGGGGACTATTTATACAAGGAATAGCCTGAGCTCTAGGTCGGCGAGAATCTAGGAAGAATCTAGGAATAATCTAGGAAAATGTAAGAATAAAGGAAAATTCCTTTATTCGTATCTATCTACTGGAACGTTCCGGAACATTCTCATGAACTAAGTCGGTAAAGTGGGCCTCGTGGATGTTTCTGTCGAGATAGGCTTGAATCCACGGGCTGAAATGAAGTCACTCTTAGTTCAATGAAAATGGCTAAGTGTTCAAGTAGTAACTTCGTGTAGTAACCAAAAACAAGGTTCTTCACGTAGTCGTCAGGAAATGAAGCTTTCACGTAGTAGTCAACAGTTCTCACGTAGTAGTCATCAACATCAGCTTTTACGCAGTCGTCAGAAGCTGCAGCTTTACGTACTCGTCAGAAGCAACAGCTTTACGTACTCGCTAGAAGTCGCCTTACTGAATGCTAGCGTAGTCGTCACGTTGAAGACTGGGGTCGTTGCCAGGTTGAAGGTTTGTAGTCGTCGTAGTTAGTCGCTTCAGAGTGATGTCCAAGTCGGCCTGTCTGATGGTAACGTCCAGGTCGGCATGTTCAGACAGTCGACGTCGGCCTCAGGCAGTCGACGTCTCCTCAGACAGTTGACCTCGGCCTCAGACAGTTGACATCGGCCTCATACAGTTGACGTCGGCCTCAGACAGTTTGACGTCGCCTCAGACAGTCGATGTCTTCTCAGACAGTCGACGTCGGCCTCAGACAGTCGACGTCGGCCTCAGACAGTCGACGTCTGCCTCAGACAGTCGACGTCGGCCTCAGACAACTGATGTCGGCCTCAGACAGACTGCAGAGTGGTCGGCTTGTTCAGACTGCTTGAGTTCTAAGCTCCAATTCCAAACTTAGTCGTTTTCAAGAGTAGTAGGCTTCGACCTTCGCAAAGCGATATGCTTCAATCTTCACAGAGGGGTAGACTTCAGTTTATACTTAGCCATTTTTCATTAAGCTGAGTCATCGTTGACCGTTGACTTTGAAGAGGGGGATTTTGACCCCAACAGTTAGCCCCCCAGCTCGTAGCGTTAGGAGTCTAATGTTGCGAGCGATTAGAGGTCAAGATGACGAGGCTTCAACACCATATTACTTCGAAAGGAGCTTAGAACGCCGATTGTCTCTTCAAGCCGACGACGTTGAAATGGTGGTGCTGAGGAACGAGAGAAAGATAGTGTGGAGGAGAAGAAACTGACAACTCTTTGCTGACGTAAAAGAGCTGACATGAAAGAGCTGATGTGAAGGCACCGACGCCTATACTGGAAAAGCGAAGAGTTAATGCCGCGTGATGACCTATGGTGAAGTTGACAGTTCGTGGAGCGAAGGAGGCGAGGTGGGCAACTTTTTGAGGTTAGACACGTAGTCTTTGAAGATGATGACGAAGGCGTAGCTCGAGACTACAAAGCTCATATCTCCGTCTCTGACGACTTTGTAGAACATTCGAGCGCAATTGAGGACGTGCCTGATGCAAATGACAGACTGTACTCTGATGCTTCATCCCTTCGCAACAAGCTGGTTGTCGTAGAGATGTCACTTGAGTACAGAGATCCGAGCTGAAGAGAAGTTAGTTACGCCGAGCGAGAAGACCGTAGAGGGTCAAGATGACGAAGGCATTATGGAGATTACTCTCGTTAAGGTCGTGATTATGAAGATTAGTGACGACGAGGTGACGAAGTTGACCGAGGTCGTTTGCTTCTGAAGAGGCGGCGAAGGTTGCCGAGGTTGAGAGGGAAGATAGGAAGCTTGTTCTTTCTTTATTTGCGATTGACTCAGATACGTTTTGCTTTTGACTTGGTTGTTTTCGGACATAGCCTTTGCGGCGTTAATTATGACGTAGTTGTCTAGTCTAAGAAGACGGTCGTTGTAGCTAGACGTGTTTCGACCAGTGTTATGTTAACTGGGTTTTAGATGATTGATGAGACCGATGCTTAGATATCAGGTTTTTAAGTGCGGCATAATATTTGGTTCACAAACACTTTTTCCAATAAAGTGTCTGCTCCAAAGTATTGATGCAAATATCCGACCAACGTTCAGATGTTGGGTTTTTGGATGTCATAGATGCTTTAGTTCGTTCACAAGTCCGTTACTCTATTAACGCCCATGCTCCGACTAAGAGCGTATGCGCCCATGTTTCCAAGAGGGTTTATCCCGTCGGGATGTAAGAGCTCAATCTGAGTGGCCAACTCAGACGAGGAGTTATGAACGTCAAGAGACGAAAAATTTTGAGCGTCAAGAGACGATAAGTGACGAGCGTCAAGAGACGATAAATTTTGAATGTCAAGAGACAAGTGAAGTTTGAGTGTCAAGAGACATTAAATGATAGCGTCACGAGACGATAAGTTATGAACGTCAAGAGACAAATAAAGTTTGACTAATAAGAGAAAATAAAGGATAACGCCAAGAGATGAGTATTATGAACGTCAAGAGACGAGTATTATGAGCGTTAAGAGACGAATATTATGAGCGTCAAGAGACGAAAGTACATCTAGAGATNGAGTATATGAGTATACGTCCCCCCCCCCCCCCCCCCTCCCTCCTTTTGAGGGAGGGGCCTAGCTGAACCCTCCTGAAGGAAGGCTACCTACGTACATCTTGCGAGGATCAAGCCGACTCATAGTTCTAGGGATCCGGAGATCACTTATATTGCTTTCAGTTTCTTAGCGTCGGGTGCTTGATTATATTCCGGGGTTTGCAGCTTGTGCGCAGTGAGAAAACAACCTCTGGATTCCTTCTGGCTGCAGTAGATTGTTTGAATTCCGGTAGGGGATGGGAACTTGAGGCAAAGATGATAGGTTGACGGGACTGCCCGCATGGAATTAATCCAGGGGGTGCCCATGATGGCATTGTAGATTGCCGGGTGATCCACCACAGAGAAGTTGACCACTTTCATTACGTTCTTTGCTCGAACATGCAGCTTGATGGTTCCAATCGTCATGCTGGTTTCCCCAGAGAAACTTGTGATGGGCTTGGGGACAACTTCAATTTCCGACACGTCCTCCTCCAGTCGTTTCAACGTATCCTTGAAGATGACGTCGACAGAGCTTCATGTGTCCACAAGCATTCGGGAGACGTCGCAATCTTTCACGTGGAGCTCGATGATGAGAGGATCGTCATGTGGTTGGTCGATTCTGGTAGTGTCTTCTTCGTTGAAGTTGATAACATCGTTCTGAAATCGCGATTTCTGTGACCAGTTGGTGCTGGTTTCAGCATTTCTCTGGAAAGCTTTGATGGAGGAGATGGTATCTGCGCAGTAAAAGGATCCTCCCATGATTATATTGATTCATCGTCTATGTCCTTGGTCGTCAGGATCGTCGTCGTTGCATTTTCCACGTTTTGGAGGTTCGTTGTTTGCTTGGTCAACCACAGGTGCAGGCTGTGTTTGGGCTCTCTCGACCCGGAATTGCTCGGCTAGTTCCTTTAGGCTCATGTTTGGGATGAGCTCTTTGGATGCGAGTTTGGCTGTCAACCAAGTGCCTAACATCCTACAATTGGCTGTCGGGTGCCCGTTTGCCTGATGAAATTCACGGAACGCGTTTTCATCGAAGGAGCTCTGGTTTCGCGTCCAAGTGCTCCAGCAGAGTTTTCCTCTTCCAGCTCCCACATGGTAGTTATGTGCTCCTCCAAAATTGGGGCCTTCGTGATGAACATATCCCTGGGGAACGTTCGTCTTCCTAGGAGGTTGAGTGTTAGTCTGCTGTGTTACGGGTTTGCTTGTGTGTTTGGCGGCGCCATGCTTTTCTGATAGTGTCTTCATCTCCTCTTCGTTGATGATAAAGTCGGTTGCGCGATGTAATGCGTCCTGAATGGTCGCCGGAGGGTTAAGAGCTATCTCCTTCCTGAACTCCGATTCATACCATAGAGATTGCGGCCTTGTCGCTGATTCCTTCTATCCTCGAGATGAGGTATTTAAAACGCCCGATGAACGATCGCAGAGACTCCTTCCTGTCTTGAGAGAGGGACCACAGATCGGCGTCAGAGACGCCACGTGTCATGTACATCGAGTATTGCTTCACAAAGAGCGAGCAGAGTTGTGGGAAGCTGTCGATGGAGTTTCTTTCCAGCCTTGAGAACCACTGGAGTGCCGGGCCTCTGAGGTGCTCCACGAAAATCAGACAGAGACCAGCGTCCCTGTCACATTCCCTTATCGTGGCTCGGTTCATGGCAATCTGGAATGCTGTGAGATGCTCCTTGGGGTCTCTACCTTTGCCTTCATAGAGGGGGACACGCAACTTCCCAGGATCAGGGAACTTTGTATTAGTGATCCTTGACGTGAACGGAGTGTTGCTAGCTTCCTCGAGAACTCTGTCGATTTCTGGTGCACTGCTCGTCACCTTGTGCACCTGGGATCGCACGGTTCTCCACTCTTCCGTTGCCTTCTCGAGCAGCCCTGATCTCCTGGAGTTCCTTGTTCTTGGCGCGTTCGGCCTCCTGGAATTGACGGACAAGGGCCAAGTTCTCCTGTCTTTCGAGAGGGGTGTCTTCTAGCTGGTTGTCGGTGAATCCTTCCATCAAGTTCTGAGAAGTATTCCTTGCTTGTGTCGCCGCTCGCGCTGCAGCCACTTCCTTCCTCCGAGTTTCGAGGACGAGTGGATAGACGGGGGTTCCATCCGGGTTCTCAACGGCGACGTCTTCGTCTCCTGAGTCGTCTTCGAGTCCTGTCAGGGCGCCTTGAGTAGGTGGAGGCGTCGAATTCAGGTTGAGCGACGGCAGTCCTGGTCTTGTGTTACCCGTAGGCGTCTGTAATTGGGTGTTCAGATCGCGGGGCATCTCCGTTCTCTGCCTTCTTGCTTCCAGCTCTTCGCTCATGGCTTTGATCTGGGCAGCCATCGCTTCGTTCTGCTTCTGCTAATGGTTCGATCTCTCGAGTAGCTGATTGACCAAAGCCTCCAGTCCTGCGATGCCTTGTCCGTATGGTGGTGTCGTCGAGGAGTCATGGGTGAGTTTGATCGTCGTTCGCCATGTCGTTCTTCTGGTTCTGTTCTTTAAGGCTCCTTGAGGTAAGAAAGTTGATGAAGTCCCCACAGTCAGTGACAAATTGTGGAAGCTAAAATCACCACAATAGAATTTGTATAGATTTTTAGGGATTCGACAACTCTCAACCAATTAAAACTCAAGAACAAATCACCAAAGATGGTTTTTTTATTGATAATGAATTTGCTGGAAGTCTGTGCGTAGAATTTTCTGTCTCCCTCTTCTGACGAATTGGGGGACTATTTATACAAGGAATAGCCTGAGCTCTAGGTCGGCGAGAATCTAGGAAGAATCTAGGAAAATCTAAGAATAAAGGAAAATTCCTTTATTCGTATCTATCTACTGGAACGTTCCAGAACATTCTCATGAACTATGTCGGTAAAGTGGGCCTCGTGGATGTTTCCGTCGAGATGGGCTTGAATCCACGGGCCGAAGTGAAGTCACTCTTAGTTCAATGAAAATGGCTAAGTGTTCAAGTAGTAACTTCATGTAGTAACTAGAAACAAGGTTCTTCACGTAGTCGTCAGACAGTCGACGTCGGCCTCAGGCAGTCGACGTCTCCTCAGACAGTTGACATCAGCCTCAGACAATTGACGTCTGCCTTAGAGAGTTGACGTCTCCTCAGACAGTTGACGTCGGCTTCAGACAGTTGACGTCGGCTTCAGACAGTTGACGTCTGCCTAAATTAACTTAATATTCTAAAAACGAATTGATTAAGATAAATAGTATAAAATGTTAATTGTGGATTGAAGATTTATCAATATTTGATGTGGATGATTATTGTTGTAAGATAATTTAGATGGTGTATAATAATTGTAGATGAAGTAGTTTTTATGTTGTTATTTTATTCAAATCTACTCTTATTTAAATTAGAAGTACACTTAATGAAAAATAGAATATGTGGTATCCATTCATATGACGTGTAATGCCACATGTAAATCATACAAAATCCTTAGATTTTCACGGCTTTTTTTCCAAAAGATTTCTTGGGAAATTCTCTCAATCACAAGACCTCAAATATATCGATTTCTGTTTCTTAATCTCGAATAAAACGAAAATTGTTCCTCATTCGATTCCTAACAATCATGTCTTTACAATTTTCAAAACGGTTTAGTATTTGCGAAGTTGGATTTCCGAAATTTTTCCCTAAATCGTCAAAATCCGTGGCTATTGTTCGTGTTTTTGTACTCGATTTTGTAAAATTCAGAAGGTGGGGGATTGATTTGATTGAAGACATATACGGGAGACACTCAATTCGATTGGTGAATCTGTTGAACAAACAATACTTACAAGAAACTCAATTTTGTCTTCTCAAATCATACTCAACCACTATTTAGAACACAGAAAAAGTCCAACATATAGTTCCCGAGTTAAACCCTCTATTTTTTTCCTGATTTCCAAACGATCGTTGCCATGATTCGGTATGAACTGAACTTCTGGTTCGATGAAGATGAACACTATCTTAGCTTATATTATTTTCTTTTACTGTCTTTGATTCAAAACTTGCTAATGAAGTGAAAGGTTAGTTCATGAGTTTAATTGATTAGAACTTCTCAATTTCAGACATAAAAACTGGCCCTTAGAATGAAAATGGATCAGTAAACTAATCTTCTGACATGAAATTTCTTGGACATTTTCATTTAAGTTTTATTATTATGTTTGAAAAACCCCTAATACATGATGGTTACCATTCTTGCAACGATCAAATTTATTTCGTTTGGCTTTAAGTTTACGTTGGACATAGAAATGCTACACACGTGTTATTCGGCTAGGCGTTGATATTTCGAGTTTAGTTCTGCAGGTGCTCATGGACTAACCCGATTTATCTCGATGGACCTTGAAATATAAGGCATTAATTTGGTCATAATCTTGAGTACTCTTGGCCTGCTAGAACTTGCAGGCAAATATCCGGAGCTATTTAAAAGTAGTTTCCATACGCTTTTATATCCATTTTCATACAATGTGACTTTTCATGATTTTTGTGTCTTCATCTCGAGATATTGTTATAGGGAAATATGATGCTCTTTTTGGGTTTCATATAACTGTTTCTTACGACCTTTTCCCAGGCCTTCCTAACATAACGGGTTACAGAACTGAAATGATACAATGAGTCTTTATATTCACCTCTTGCTTCTGGCTTGATGTCACTACAAGAAAGTGGCGCATTTATAGCACTAAAATATAGCGTTTTGTGCCTTTCTGCTATAGTTGATATGACAGTTTTTTTCTATAGCGTTTTCAAAAATGTAAACGCTATCTTTGAGTGGTCTAATAATGAATCTGGTAACACTTGTAGGTCAACGTAGTATATATAGCACTTATTAAATATAAAACGCTATGCATTGTTTAGGCGGAAAAAACTAAAACTTTGGCGTGAAACTTCCCTCCAATTCAAAAGTTAGGAGGCAAAATTTTAAAAACAAATGATAAAAATGTCCTTTAGTAAAAACTAGCTAAAAATATATAATACAAATAGCTAAAAGTAAGTCATAATTTTTTTTAAAAACTTGAACTCTTTAACATATTCTTGCAAAAAAATTTTATGTTGTAAAAATAAAAATATTTATAAAATACAATAAAATAATAAATAGTCTCAATCATATATAAAAAATATATATTAAAAACATAATATGGAAAAAAATATTAAAAAATAGAAGAAAACACAAGATTTTTTATTTAATAGAAAAAATATATTATTATTTATTATAATATTTAAAATAACAAAAAATAGTAAATACAAAAAATAATATATGAGAATTCTAAAAGTTTTATTTAAAATTTTTTGTGGATTAACCCTAAACCCCAAATCCTAAACCCTAAACCCAAAACTCTAAACACTAAACCCCTAAATTTTAAACCCTAAACTGTAAACGTAAACCCCTAAACCCTAAATTCGATAACCAAAACACTAATCCCTAAACCTCAACCCTTAAACGTCCCTAAATCCCAAACTTAAACCCCTAAATTTTAAACGCTAAACCCTAAATGCAAACCCCTAAACCCTAAATCCGATAACCTAAACCCTAAACCCTAAGCCCAAACCCCTAAACCATAAATCCGATAACCAAAACCTAAACCCTAAACCCTCAAATATAAACCATACCTTTAAATCTAAACCATAAACCATAGATCTTAAAAGTTGAAATTTAACCAAAACTCTAAACCTCAAACCCTAAACTCCTACATTTTAAACATTAAACCCTAAACCCTAAATCCAAACCCTAAACCCT
>OVAF01001463.1:0-21858 GCA_900406245.1 Odontarrhena argentea | reverse complement strand
GGATAGAAACCTGATAGTCCCTAAGTGGTTAGGACTAGATCCAGGTTTTCCTACAACTTGAACTTGTTTAGTAGGAAGTCTAAAGCGTTTTATAAGCCTGAACTCACCTCAAATTTGCTTCCTGTTAAGAATAACACTAAGGATTTGAATTTCATGCTATTTTAGGCCATAATGATGTGAAGATACATAGTATTAAATCGGCCTTAGGATCGTTAGCATACCAAATGGTGATAGAGTTCCAATTGCAGGCATATGAAACTTGAACTTGTTTAGTAAGTCTAGAGCATTTTATTTGCTTAAGCCCACCTCAAATCTGCTTTCGGTTAAGNTTATTTTTTTTTTTTTTTTTTTTTTGTGTGTGTTTTTAGCCCTAATGATGTGAAGTTACATGATATTGAAATTGGGAAAGTTTTCGGGCAAGTAAGGGCGAAAGATGAGTCTTACGTTCCTTAGAATCTTTCTCCATTTGTTTCTTCTTTTGATGCTTACGCAAATTAAGCTCATTCGTCCTTGGATGTTATGTATGAAAAAGGTGTGTAGATGAAAAGAAAGTGTGTACAAGCTATGACAACTTAATAAAGTTTGTTGCAAAAGAATACAATGTTTCTAATAGTTTACATATGAATTTCACTTATCCAGTGTTAGGAATGTCCGTTTTGGGTGATGGAAATTACGAAACAAAATGGATAGGTTAATTTTTTGTGAGTTGGGTAAACGATGTAAGCAACTTGGGTTGAAAATTCATCATGATATCCATCTCAGAGGTGCCTTTCAACGCCTCCGTAATGTCTTTCAAATAATAATTTTTCAAATATCCATTGAGTCTTCTCTTAATGGGATATTATTCACAAACAAAAAATCGAGATGGAAGCTGACTGTTCTATTTAGGCTAGTAAAAATTAACTTTAGGCTTGGTCTTTAAACTTCTGACATACTCCTATGCACTGGTATAAAAATGAGGATAAACTTTTAGTACGGTAATTTCAAAAACTGTACACATTTGCACATATAGAATATATAGAATATATATATTGTACACACCATAAGGATTAATGTACAAACTATGTGTTAACAAATAACATAAATGTGTATAATTACTTTGAAGTGAACATGTAATGCCCTAAAAATCTGAAGCTACCATGTGAACACAAATGTAAACATACAAGAGCAAAGTGAGTTTTTGTACACAGTTGTACAGACCAATTGTATTTTCTACTTACTAGAGGAGATTCATGTACATATTATGTATTAACATATTTGATTGTCTAAGAACGTATCTTCATGAAACAAAATAATTACTCTTCGAAATCTATCTCTAGGGTGTCTTTCAACGCCTCTGTAATGTCTTTCAAATAAATAATCTTCGAATATCCATTGATTCTTCTCTTAATGGGACAATAGTAACAGACAAATAATCGAGATGGAAGTTGACTGTTCCATTTAGGCTGATGAACATTAACTTTAGATTTGGTCTTGAAATTTCTGGCATATTACTCTGCATTGATAGAAAACTAATGATAAATTGTTAGTGCAAAAAAAAAAAAGAAAACAAACGTACACATCTGTACACCTACAACTAATATATTATGTACACACATGATGCATTCATGTACACAATGATAAAAAACAAACTATTATAAGTACACACAAAATGCATTCTAATATATCATAGGGAGTTTTCTGTACACATGTGAATACGCACATGATAACATGTATACAACTATGAATTTCATGTACTAACTAGGTTTTACAAGTGGTTAATCAACACACATAATGCATTCTGATGCATCTAAGGAGTTTTTCTGTACACAGTTGAATACGCTCATGGTAAATTGTACACAATTCAAGAGTGAAAGTATTCGTCTGGTGATGTCCTAAATCTACACAAGTTTTATTCTAATTCATCAAACTTCATACATACTCGTCTACATTCATATAAAACCGAGTGAAAATAGTTTGAAAACAAAATTTACACGACTGTACACAACGAAGATATGGCTGTACACAACGAGTATTTATGATGAAATTACTATTATTTTGTACATGAAGTACTAGATTTGATTCATGAGAGATCTTAAGGCTGTACAACGAACAAATCCCGTACACACAATGTCATATATCATTATGTACTTAGAAAATAGATAAATATGAGGAAAACTGTTAGTGCAAAAAAAAAAAAAAAAAAAACATGAATTGTACACATTTGTACATATGCAGTATATTATGTACACACTGATGAATTCATGTAAACGATAATAGAAAATAAACTAGTTTATGTACACATAAAATGCATTCTGATACATCTAAGGTGATTTTTTGTACAAAGCTGAATACGCACATGATAAGTTGTACACAATACATATGACATACTCTTCTACATTGGTGTAAAAATAGATAAATATGAGGGAAAACTATAAGTAGAAAAAAAAAGGAATTGGACACGTGCAATTTATAATGCACACACATGATGCATTCATATACACAAGAATAGAAAAAAAAAACTAGTTTATGTATCGAATGCATATTAAATAACAGATTCACCAGAGCCTTTGGACTGTCTTGCATCAAGAGAAATTTGTTCATCCTCTTGCTCATTTTTCAAGTTTGGTCAACATCTTCTAGCTCTTGCAAGTAACAGGACCAACAATTATATCTAAACAAGATCACATACAAGAACAGAGCCACTATCTCTATATTTGAACAAGAAGATCTCTCTTACACCATAGTCAACTTCAGTTTTGTATTGTAGAACTCACCTTAGCTTTATAAGAAAAGAATCAGCTTCATTTATCTTCTCTTCAATTTTGGCCTCATATGCACTGTTTTCGTTAAGCAATTTATGCTCTCCCATTTGTCCCTAATTGCAATAAAAAAAACAAGAACCTTGAGAACAATCGTAAAACTCTTAAGATGGATCACTCTAAAACCATCCATTCAAGACTAATCCTATAGTGGAAACGCACGTTTTCCGAACCCAAATCGATCTGATATCTCTAAACATGCATGTTCACGAGTACGAAATGCAAATCAAGCTGAAGAGTGAGAGCAACATTGGAAGCGAGAGAGTGAGAAAGAAGGTGATGGAGAGGCTGGAAGATACATGGTGGAGGCAAATCTGAGTCGTAGATCTTGGATCAAATTAATGGCTGAGAGTTGTGGCTTTTTTTAGCAAGCTCATCAACATATTTCTGCTGCTCCTCTTTGAAAATCAAAGGGGTCTGATCCTTCTCATCGTCTCCTTCTTGTCCATTTTCCGACGACATCAGCAGCCCAAGCTAGAACTCCAGCCATATCTTCTCTTCTTCTTCTTAAAATACTTTATACCCTACAATTAGCTAAACTAAAGAATTGAAGAAGCTACGTTTAAGAGGAATTAAAGAGGGGCAGCAAAAGAGGAAGAAGAAGAGAAAATTTTGGATCAAGATTTGATTTAACCAGCGGCTTTCGTTTGGGAGATGAAGAAAATTGGGAGATTTGGTTGTTTTGAAAAAAAGTATTGGTTTTAGATTTTTTGGAGAAATAAAAAAACAAAAGTTAAGAAATAAAACAATAAGGAAGTGTAAACTTTAGCTGACAAGTTGAAATACTGAAAAAGCATAAGTTAAAAAAAATCAAAAAATAAATCTGACAGGATGAGAGAAGGGAAGAATGAAATGGAGGGTATAACTGACTTTTAACAACGAAAAAGTGTCAACATCGCAATGACACTTTAAAAAGTGTTAGAAAACAAAGAATCTTAGAAAGAGTGTTATTTTAGCATATTAACTCTTATAATAATGGTTAAAATGAGATAAATAGTACTATTAGTATTAGCTTCCTCTCCCCCCTTAAAAGTTAGTGCAGAAAGCAAAGAACATAGCAGTTTTTTCAAACCTTTTCTTCTCCCTTTAATGGAGATTGCTTCTTAAATCTTAACACACAAACAACAAAACTCCCATATTTTTTTCTTTTCTGTTTTAGTTTGCATTTTTCTTCGCATCTTTGTGTTCATGGTTTAGTACTTCTTAAGTGGTGAGTTTTTCTTTTTTTTTCTTTTTTTCTTTTTTCTTTTTTGTGTGTTTTCTTCTACTAGAAACAAATANATTTTTTTCTTTTCTGTTTTAGTTTGCATTTTTCTTCGCATCTTTGTGTTCATGGTTTGGTACTTCTTAAGTGGTGAGTTTTTCTTTTTTTTTCTTTTTTTCTTTTTTCTTTTTTGTGTGTTTTCTTCTACTAGAAACAAATATAACTAATATTTAGGAATGTACATTGGTATCTTTTAGAAAGTTGCTTTTTATTTTAAATCTATTTATTTACATCTTTTATAATAATCTTAGAAAAAAAACTTGAAAAAGAATTGTTTTATATGTGTCTTTAGATTTATATCAATTCCCATAAAATGTTTATGAGAGTGATGTCTATTTATAGAAACTCCAGAAATGTTTCTAAAGATGTCTCTTGTATGTGTCATTTCATTTGCATCTTTTCATTTGTGTCTTTTCGTTTGAGTCTATTCATATATATATTTTGCTGGTATCTATTCATTTGTGTCTTATTATTTAATTTTTTTTTCTTGCGACTCATATTTGCATTCGTATCTTATTTAGTCACAAATGAAAAGACACCAACAAATATGTACATTACAAAATACACAAATAAAAATGTACATACAAAAAGATACAAATGAAAAGGCTCAGACGAAAATATATCAACAAAAATGGTACATACAAAAAGATACCAATGAAATGACACATAAGAAAACTTCATATCTTTTCATTTGTGTCTTATTATTTAGTTTTTTGTTTGACTCATATTTGCATTCGTATCGTATTTAGACACATATGAAAAGACAACCACAAATATGTTTTAATTCCAAAAGACATAAATAAAGATATACATACAAAAATGACACAAATGAAAAGGTTTAGATGAAAATGCATCAACAAAAAGGTACATACAAAAGATACCAATGAAAGACACATACGAACGTCTTCTCTCACTCAAGGTGTTTGATCTGATTCATAAGCCAACAAACAGCTGGAACATAGTTGCTATAAGACGTCACTTACCTATGAAGAGGTCATAAGGAAAATTTATTTGAGTCCACATAGAGGTGAAGACTCTTTGGTATGGATTATGGAAAATTCAGGGCAATACTCATCAAAAACAGGATACTCAGTGGCTATGACGGAGCAACAAATCACATACACAGAGAACTTCATTTGGAAGAAACACATTTGGAATGTCAAGACACTACATAAGCTGCATCATTTCATGTGGAAATTGAAACGGAAAGCTCTTCCGGTGGGCGTCAACTTAGCTATAAGAGGAATCACAACTGATACACGTTGGCAACGTTGCTGTGAGATTGAAGACGAAGTCCATATCATCTTGAAATGCCCTTTTGTTACACAAGTTTGGAATCGACTCCCTGCTCTGTTCAAGCCAAGTCAAGACTCTGTTTTATCGATAGAAGATTTTCTCACACAAGCTCATCGTCTACTATTGCTACCACCGTGCGGACTATCAATACCTCTATATCCCTGGCTTATCTGGCACTTATGGAAGGCTCAGAACAATTTGGTTTTCGATAAGAGAACATTTACAGAAGATGAGGTGCTCCACAAGATTATCTCTGATGCGAAAGCCTGGCAAGCTGCTAAAAAAGAAACAGTCTCCTACCTACCTATTTCCCCACATCCGATCAGCCACACAACACCCTCACCATCGTCTTTCACCTCCTGTTACGTGGATGCAACATGGAACTCTTCATCTTTCGTTGGAGGACTGGGATGGTGTCTCTTAGATCCCAATAGTGCCGTCTTCGATCAAGGCTCTTCAACGCACTCTTTCATCTCCTCACCACTGATGGCAGAGGCTCACACACTTAAAGTTGCTCTTCATGCAGCCCAAACTCGAGATATCCAATACTTAAACGTATTCTCTGATTCTCAAATCTTTGTCTCGCTTCTCAATTTGAATGGCGACGTCAATGAACTGAAAAACATTCTCTTCGACATACGTTGTCTACTTGAATCCTTCTCATCTATCTTAATTTCTTTTGTACCTTGCACGGCTAACCTGTTAGCCGATGCTTTAGCTAAATCGGCTCTGGAACTTGTATGAACTCGTCTCTGTAAGAGACNTTTTTTTTAAAAAATTGGTTTTAAAAAAAAAAAAAAAAAAAAAAAAGACACATATGAAATTTTTTGTATCATATTAAGACACATACGACAAGA
Source organism: Odontarrhena argentea (assembly GCA_900406245.1). Taxonomy (NCBI): domain Eukaryota; kingdom Viridiplantae; phylum Streptophyta; class Magnoliopsida; order Brassicales; family Brassicaceae; genus Odontarrhena; species Odontarrhena argentea. The sequence continues at coordinate 15,640 of OVAF01001463.1, read as the reverse complement.
CACCAATGAATATATATATTCGAAAAGACACAAATGAAAATATACATTCGAAAAGAAACGAAAGAAAAAGACACATACAAAAATACACCAACGAAAAGAGACATGCGAAAGGATACCAATGAAAAGACACAAACGAAAAAGCACATACAAAAATATACCAATGAAACGACACATAGAACAAGATACATTTCTACATGTGTTTTCAAGGATTGCTATAAATAGATGTAACACTCAAAAACATTTTTTGAGACTGCTATTATCAATAGATTTAAGAAAATGGTTATTTAATTTAGATTCAATTTTTTGTTATTATTTATGTTCTTTCAAATCGGTAAAAACCGAAACCAAACCGAACCGAAGTCTTTTGTTTTTCGAACATCTAATTTATTTAATTAAACAGTATACGGGTAATACAAATAGTCAAGTAAGAAAACATGAAGGTACATAAAAAATCACAGAAGAAGTAGAAAGGGAAATTGCATGTTTACTAAGAATGTCTGCAGATTGGTTCTTTTCGCAATTAACATGGTCAAGCGAGCATTGCGCGAGCTTAGTTGTCCAGACCCGGATATCTTGAAGAAGTGGTCCCACCGTTGGATGATCTTTGCTGTTGTTAAACCGAAGGGAAGTCTATATGAGTTTTATGGTTTCATTTTTTCTCAAACTGAAAATCCGAAAAACGACGAAACTGAACTGAAATACAAGCAGTTTTTATATGAGTTGAATATTTATCAAACCGAAAATCCGAAACACCGATGAAACCGAACCGAAACGCGCATCCAGTTTCTACAGTATGGGCTTATTTTTGTGCAACTTGGAGTTTCCGAAGAATTGCAAAAGAGAGAAATACATTAAATGAGTTAAGAGGGTCCTAAGCCCACGATAATGGGTCTCTGTGTTGTATTTATGTTCAGAGTTAAAGAAAAAAGAAAAAGGTATTTGGTGCGGTGAAGACATAGAGGAATCAGGTTCGGAGCGAGAAAAGAAATGGAAGGATGGGATCCGAGCACCAAGTCGACGTTAACGCGGATTCCGCTTCTGACGACGAAGGCAGGACCAAGAGACGGAGAGGCATGGACGGCGAGGCTGAAAGAGGAGTACAAGTCTCTGATCGCGTATACCCAGATGAACAAGTCCAACGACAACGACTGGTTCCGTATCTCCGCCTCCAATCCCGAGGGCACTCGTTGGACTGGCAAGTGTTGGTATGTCCACAACCTCCTCAAATACGAATTCGATCTCCAATTCGATATCCCTATTACCTACCCGGCCACTGCTCCCGAGCTTGAGCTCCCCCAGATTGACGGCAAGACCCAGAAGGTAGCCCTTTCTTCTTTTTCTTCTCCTTGAGATTCAGATCTCAATCCCTTACCTTACCCTAGCTTTCCTTTTCTGTAGATGTATCGAGGTGGCAAGATATGCCTCACTGTGCATTTTAAGCCGCTCTGGGCCAAAAACTGGTAATTCTATCTCTCTGGTCATTTGTATGTTTTGGGTTAAACACATTATGCTACTCATTTCTTTGAATTGATGACTGTCTCCTGCTTTTGTAGTCCTCGGTTTGGTATAGCACATGCACTTTGTTTGGGCCTTGCTCCATGGCTAGCTGCAGAGATTCCAGTTCTTGTGGACTCGGGCATGATAAAACACAAAGATGACGCTGCCTCCTCTGTTGAATCTTAGCCTCAAGGTGTCTCTCAGAAATGACTTTGCCCAATAAAACTCTCAGATGAAAAACCAATAAAAGATTGAAGCTACTGCATTGTTTTTGTATAAGCATTTGCACAACTTGATGTAGATTCTACTCAGAACCCTTGTTTCCTTTTCTTCTGTTTGTGGATCACAAAAAGGAAGAGAAATCCAACTAAACTGCTAGATTGAGGGATTTTTCGAGTTGTTGAAACCAATGACTAACTTTGCAGCATGTATGCAGGATTATATGGTGTCATAGTTTTGATTTATGCTTTTCTTTAACCAAATCCACCTGTTTAACATAATTCCACACTAATTTACAGCCTTGACTATAAACCCCACCCTGTTTCCTCTTAAAACCATGTATTCTGTATTGTGTCAAATGTTACAAGGGAATCCACAGGCCGCAGAATCCGACCCCGCTGCAGATTCTTTGTCGACAACTAGTGGCGTCAACTCCACACTCTTTGTTGCTCGAACACCTATGATTGATTTGCTCGTCGGGAACATGGCAAGCACTCTCTCTATGTTGCTCATGACATGTAGGGTTGAGAGCTATCGATGGACAGACTTGCAGTGACAATGCACTTTCTCGAACTTCCCACGCCCCACTCTGCCAATATGCAATATTCTAGTTTATCGGAAGCAGAGAAAGGACTAATAATGCACAAGACTTGAAAGGATCTGCTTAATGCCTACCCTCCTGTTTATTAAGTGAATAAATAGCATTGCTGTCCATACGAATAGGCAGTATAAACTACGCATGCAAGTCTTATTCCTTCTAAAATGATCAGAAGTGGAAGCCAGACCTTTGCAAATGTCAAGCTGCCTGGGAAATAATTTTCTGGTGGTCTCTCATGCCAGGAGCCCATAACCTGTATTGGATGGCCCTCGGTTGTAAATATATAATTCCTTTTGCTCACAAATGAATCATCAAAGAGTAGATACAAGTACTTGCACCTGCAAACGTGAGATAACAACAAGTATGATGTTTACATTGCATAGCTGAGAAAAAGAAATAACTGTAAGCAAGGGAATGTCAGTTTACGTTTCAGCGAGAAAGAAACTGTGCTGATGATCTTCCAGTTGCATGGTTGTTACATCTCTAACACTAGCAAATCCTCCCGCCACCTTGGTGTACAGATTAAGAGATTTTACAATTGATTCACCAACATCTAGGTACCAAGGATCTGCCCAAAAGAAGTAACAAAGCGATAAAAAGAGAGATTTATTGTCTAGGGAGGACGCTTGAGATCTGGTGCTTCACATAATAAACAGTCAGGTTGAGACGATAAAAAAGAGCTGAGACCTTTTGTAGCTTGGTATAGGTAGAACGTGGATTCTGCTAATTCAGGACGCAATGGATAATACTTCTCAGTTGGATGTATCATCTGCTGATCCAGTAGATACCTGAAAAAACCCTTTAGCCCAAACAGCAAACTTGAAAGAGCCAGAAAACTCAAGATCCCAATAGGAAAGCAAAGAGAAAGCAACTGAATGCATACCTTTCAGGTAATACACCGAACTGCTCCCATACATGGAAAAACTCTCGGTGGGATGAATTTGCAGCTGCGATATCCCCAACAAGAACCTAGTAGTAAGAACATAAGCATGCCAATGAGAAGATCCCCTTTCAACAGATTTTTCAATGACATTTTAGTAAGCCATCCATTAATTTAGTATACCTGTAGACCAGGCCAAAATGCCTGAAGACTTGTGAGCTGCCAATAAGTTGGTTTCCCACTCCACATATTAGCTTCATGGTACCTAAAACAGGTAGATAAACTCATTACTGCATCTAGTAAATTGCGATATCAGCATAACAGAAGTCTTAGTGTCAAAGTAGAGCTGTGGAAGAACGTTTCTTCAAGCTAGTATATTACCAAGGCCCATGTCTAAAATATTTCTGAGATGCCATATAAGCAGAACAAAACATTCGCCAGTAGTCTTCTTTTCCAAAAAGAATATAAGCCTTCAATAGGTATTCATAGAAAGAGTCAACCCCTTTAAAACACCAGAAATCAAATTGCACATCAGAGCTGCATTAACCTAAGGCAAAAATTCATTCTACACAAATGTAAATAAATTTTGCAGCTATCTCTTGGTAAAAAGAAATTGCCACTAGAATTCCTCGGAAAATGAACAACATACCAGCTCCAATACTGGAGGAGTACTCTAGCCATTCCCCAGTTACCACATCCAACGTTGTCCCAAATAAATCTAATGGGCTACGCATCCTCCATAGCTGATGAAGCGCACGTAATGCAGCTGACTCAAATCTAGGGTCACCAGTTAGCCGAGACAATGCTCCCATTTCAAGAATGAGAGAACCTATATAAAACAATGCGTATCAATAAATCCCACCAACACTAGGTTCATAAAAAACCTATCCTATCTTGTTTTCCACTAGAATGTAAACAAAACCACGGGTATAAAATACATACCACACCCAGAAGTGCTTGTTTCAGTTGTCTCATTCTCCATTACTCCATTCTGCCCAAAGACGTCATATTTGTAGTAAAAAATTTCCAGGAAAACTAGAAGAGCCAGCTCAAACTTTGGCAGGTAAAAGCACAGAAACCTTTAAACAAAAATTGTACTACAACAAAGTTTCAGAGCGAGTGACTGTTTTTTTTCCATCAGACAGCCAGGAGGAATGATGATTGAAGTAAAACTTTCTAGGCACATTCATTAAGTAACGTTTCAGTACCTTCAAATTAATCCAGGCATAAGGTAAACCTGTGGGTGTTTCAAACGCTGGTAAAAAGCGTCTTCCAAGGTCTTCGGATAGTCGAAGAAGCTGATTGCTGTAGGAGCCCTGAATCAACCTATTAGTTGGATCAGCCGCAAGAAGATGCGCAGAGATAAGTCCTCCAAGCAGTCTTATATTGCACTACAGAGCAGAAGCCAAACAGGCACCGGTTAGAAGCATCAACTGTGAGTAATTTCATTCATGAAACTCAGGAGATATATAGATTCTTGAAGCAACTTCAACATAATTTGACTTTATATCACAGTAGTCAGAAAAGAAAGAAGTTTGACCATTTACTGAACTAGATTCCAACCCAAGAGAGAAAAGATCTTTTTTTCAAATGAAACCGATGGGTGATTAGATTGTACCTCAAAAAGGTTGACCCGAGCATCGATATCGAATGTTAGATTTTCTGAGAGCCAGAGAATCCCCTTTTCAAACTCAGTCTTGTTTCCCATTATGGCAAGACTGGGAAAAAGAAGAATCATGTAAAACTGGTAGTTGCGGAAGGGTATGGATTTAGGATAGATACCTGGATAGGGATTCAACAAGCGTCACAGCTGATCCATTATAATTTGTGGGCAGGTGTTCAAGCTGGAAAATCAGATATATTGGAGGAGTCAAGCAAGATAGTTTATGGTGCTCTATGAGCTAGTACGTTTACCTTGAGATTTCCAAGCTCGCTGAGAGAGTCTGTGAAACCTTTTGTAAGAGGCTTTAGCTCATCATGCTGCTCCAATTCGGAATGCAATGAAATTCAGAAACAGGATTTATAATGATAAGTTGAACTATTTCACTAACCGGAAATGCATAAGTCATGTAGTTGTCATACGCATGGTAAAACCTGTAAAAGAAGATAATAAACCATCAAAAATGCTATTCCCTGGTTTTGATACACTATAAAGACACGAAAATTGACATTAGAAGAAAGCATAGCTCCATTTAACTCTCTCCTGAAGCTTCCCCAGAGTTTATCAAATCACATATATTTGTTTCACCTAATTCCATTGATACCAAAAAACGGTGCTTACATCTGGCGGACTTTGTCTCGCATTTGTTTCTTCTTCACATCGAGATGTTGGGACGAGGGCTCGACCAAGAAAGCCAAAGAGATGACTAAGAAGAGCAATTGGCGGCGATTGGGTCGAAACATGATTAAGCTGCTAGTGTACTCGATCTCGATTCCGCCGCTTTTTGTATCATGCCGGATTTTGACCAACAATGGCTGAGTCACTCCATCTAGAATCAAAAGGGCTAAAATACATCATCTCGGAATATATATATTTTTTATTTATTTATTTTACCAGAAAATGACTCGCGGCAATTAATTTTGATTTTTCGGTTTTAATAATTATATTATATACAGTTTTTAATTATAATCTTTGTTCTAAAAATCGGGCGCCTAGCCGATTAATCGGCCTCTTAGGCGCCCGGCGAGAGTACTCCGCCCCGAATAAGCACTAATCCCTTCATTAATCGTTTATCCGATTAATATAAACTTTATGAAATTTATCCTGATTAATCCCGATTAATTTCGATTTTTTTTAAAAAAAAAAAAAATCCAAAAATTGGCCGTGGAGCCGATTCCTCACCCAAAAAAAACATTTGGCAAAATCACTCCGCCAGAATTAAACAAAATCGGTTGACATAATCACTAAACCGATTAATTGCTAACCTAAAACCTAATTTATACATTAATAAACTAAGCATTTTAACTAATAAATCTTTCTTATAAATATAAACTTTATGAAATTGTAGATATCTTTACATTTTAGTTAATAATAAGTTTTAGTTAAGATCATTATATGTTTAATTAAAATTTTAGATATAAATATAAAAAATAAAAAATCTAAAACTAATCCCCGATTAATCCCCGTTTAATCCCCGATTTTTTCATTAATGGCTAGGCCCAAGCCAACAGTCCGATTAACGCCTAACGAAATCTTGAACCTTGATTATAATTGATTGCCGTATAAACATAAATATAAAGGTTTTTTCATGGTTAATGTGTTAAGATTAGATTTAATCTCAATTACAGCTTAGTATAGTATTAATTAACAGGTTGGTTCTTAATACTTAAATTATCTGGTTTATGATCGATTCAATTTAAAGTGACTATTGGGAATGATTTCTAAACTTTATGCATTAAATCGGTAGAAAGTTTTAGTTACAATTTTTCAAAGAGTAAAATAATAAAAAAGGGGTATAAGCATTATTCATTATAGCACATGGTGTTTATGCATTCAATCCGTTTTACACAGGAGTACTATTTTAACAAGATTTGATTCGAATCTGGATTCAGTCCAGATTTGATTCGAATCTGGATTCAGTCCAGATTTGAACTAGATTGAAAGAATGAAGATTTGAATCAAACTCGAACCCATATTGAGAGAAGAAATGAAGGAGAAGAATTTAAGAGAAGAAAAATATGAATGAGATGAATCCTGTAAACGAAATAGAAAAAAGAGAAGGAGTCGGAAATGAAGACGAAAGAGAAGGTGACGGAGAAGGAGATGAAGACAAAGGAGACAGAGACAAATACAGACGAAAAAGAGGAAGAAAATCTGGAGAAGAATCTCTAGAAAAATATGAAACGGGCTTGTCCCACATGAAATTGAACGGATATGATTAAATCCAAATATGAAACAGATGAATTTTAGAAAAAAAACTCAAACATAACAGCGGACATAGTGAATATGACCATGCGGTGACCATACGGTCATGGGCAAGATGGGGCGTCAGGCGGCCGTCCGCCATAGGCCTTGTCATTTGGCGGACCAAACAGGTCAGCCTGCGTGGGCCGCTGATGAGTAGATTTCTTGCATTGGTGTGGAAACTACCTTCAAATAAATTTATTCTACCAACTAGCAACAAACTCATTGTTGTAGAATAGTATGATGGTCGAGCTACAAGGAATTAGACAAGACATCAATAAGAGTGCAAAGACTTAAGTCCAATCTAAGCAACACTGGGATTTAGAAAACTATCAAACAAAGATAAACCAATCAAGAGAGAGAGGCATTCCATGGGTCATGAGTCTGATGATATGGTCAAGGTGAATCGATGATGATTTGTGGAGGTTGTTGAGCTTTTCAACATATTAAAAATTTCTAGGAAGAGAATCTCTAGAATGTAGATTAACTCATTCACTAGGTGTTAATCTCTCTATAAAGTTATGAACTTTGACAAACAATAATATTGTCAAGTTCACACCTACTAAGCATTAGACAGTCTCAACTAAATAACTTGTTCCGCTAGACTTTAACTTTCATTGGTCATGCTAATAACATTAGAACAAACATGTTATTTATATGAAAGATCCTAAATTCCCTAATCCCAAGTAAATCACTTGTCCCACTAGACTTCAACTTTCACTGGTCATGGTAATAACATTAGAACAAGCATATAATATACATGAGCAATCCTAGATTCAATAAAGCACTTGTTTCATTCAAGCATTTCATTAAACACCTTGTGGGTGTGAAGAAGTGACTAAGTTCTAACATAGAGATATCAATTCTAAGCTAGCATTAAGATCCAAATTTTTAAGGAAACATTAAACCCAACATAGATCCACCACAAATCAATCATCAAAGCATCAAAACCTACTAAACTCACAAACCATAAAAGACTCTCTTCACCAAGAAGGTTTCTCTCTATAGATGGATTCTAATACAAAGTGATTTTACATAAAAGAGGCACTTTTTGAGAAGAGATTACATGAAATGGGAATGCACCGGCCATGCAGGCAAGTGGGATGAACGGTGGATCCCCTGAATAATTGTAAAGGGCTGCACCGGTCACCTTGGCCGGTGTAATGGCCGATGGAAGCTCAATTCGCCACTTGCTTCAGCTTCAAGGCACTTTGACACATTCTGACTGCTTCGGCTATATCTTCTTGACCTGAAGTTCAAATGCAATGAAACCACCACCATTGGAGACCTGATTCAATTTACTAGCTTTTTCCAAAATATCAGCTAAAAAATCCAACGGAATGGTCTTAATTTGATCCGATCTTTAAGACCCATTGGATGGAGCCTTTAGCCAAATCTTTATACTGCCACCACATCTTAGTTTTTCACTTCCAAACCTTCAAACTTGATTCGTAAGGCATTTTCCCTGTCCTTAAGAGTATATTTGATCTCATTCCCTCAAATAGTACCTAAAACATGCAAATGCAATGCAAATGCAAATTTACAAGTCTAAATGCCTAAAATGAGCAAACTATGCAAAATGCGAAATAAATACTTAAAAAATATGATAAATGCAATGAACTCTAGTATAAATTCTAATAAAATCATGCTAAAATGTGCACTTCTTACATTTTATCAGCCGCATACCACAAATACTAGGCTAAGCCCTCCCGATATATTATTCGGATATACGGATCGGCCCGTGGGTCAAAACGGGCATGTTAAACCATTTTTGTTATCTCTGTTAAAACGTCTAGTCTCCTTAAAAATCTAGTAGTGTGAGAGTTTTTTTTTTTTTTTTAAATTGAAAATGTCAAATAATTAAATCTTGAAGTGTTTCGGAAACATATTACATGATCATTCTCACTTTGAATGTTTAAAGAGAGAGTAAAGACAGATTCAAATCAAATTTATCAAAGAATCAAAGTTTGAATGTTTTTTAACAGAGAGGAAATATATTTTTCGAATCAAGTCTGAATGTTTTAACAGAGAACAAAAAAATTTCAGTCAAGTAGGGATGTTTTAACAGACATGAATAACATTAAAACATGTTTCGAATAAGTTGATCTGATGGGATAATGGACCAGCAGCTTGAACGTGAACAAGGAGCTAAGTAGCAGCTTGAACCCGAGGATGTGCAAGGAGCTTTGGATTTACCCGTTAGACTTTATTACAAGATCTAAAGCCAAGAGTCTAAAGCAAGCTGTTAGCACATTGCTATTTCAGGCTGAAAGCAACATTAGTGAAATAGCTTATCCAACTACTCTGGTTGTGATTCAAGCTAACTAAGGGTTAACAATGGGAGGTGTGTGTTCTTGCACTCTTTTTTTCCCTTGGCCTATTTTTGTCCCACTAGGTTTTCTAGACAAGGTTTTTAATGAGGCATGATACACAAACTTAAACCATCTTTCCCCATTGTTAACATGCTTACGGATGACACTCGAGGAGTTTTTATAATGTGGGTTTATAAAGCGTCTTTATAGACCATATTATAAATATTTATGAGGGCTGTCTCATAAATATTTATGATCGTTTGAATTTATTATGTAGTAAATGTTCTGTAGTTTCCGAAGAGTCTCCTAAGAAGCCCTAGACTCTTCCTCTCCTATATGTACTCAACACTCTCCTCATTTGCAAGTTATCAAACATTTTTATTTCTTAAACTCTCTTTTCTGTTTGATATTTGTGGTGTGTAATATTCACAAGTCTTGATTTTCTTTGGGTGTGTAATATCCCAACGGATCTTGAGTTCGAAAGATCAAAAGTTCTAATTCCATCACTCTTGATAGTTTCACTTCATTCCATTTCGTCACGTTTTCCATATCATATCGTCTCGGATCCACTTGAAAATTCACAGACCTTTTCTTCACCCCGAGATCTATCTGTTCCTAAAGTTTCAACCTCATCCAAGCACTCTATCATCCGCTGCATTCATTCAAACCATTCATCTTCCATGTTCATTCTGCCCAGAATCATTCCAAACAATTCCACAACCCACTTGAAGAGTTCCAGGGCTTAGATCCTTCACCTAGGATCACACCATGATCATAGAATCATGTTTGGATGTTAAAAATTGAGAGGAAATGCATGTTTCAAATTAAGTTTGAATGTTTAAACAAGGAGGAAAACCATTCTCAAATCAAGTTCTATTGTTTCCCATGAGCCTCGCTGTGAAAGTCTTTTGGTCTCCGTCTAACCATACTATCTTTGTCCCACCTCAGTACATTCAAATCTCTCTTTTTCAACGTTGATTTCTTCATGGTATGTCACACTGAATATACGTAGGTAATTTGGAAAAATTGCGTTTGAAATTCTTTTTTTTATTTGCTTAAGATGTCAGGTTTGAATCGTATATGACTTGTATATTCTAGTTTTTGATGATTCTATGATGATAAAGGTTTTGGGTAGGTAAGAAAGAGTTTGTTGTTTTAAATGTAAAGTCTTATTTCATGTTTAACGTCTACCATGAACATTTTTTGCTTAACCATGAACTTCATAAAGTCATACTATGAATAATGGTGTTTAATGAATTCTTCTCCCTAGTGCATGAAAGAATGAGCTGACATGAAGTTACTTTACGTAAACGAAGGTAAGACCTGAAAAAGAAAAATAATCTCTTTTTACTATTATATATCTTTTATCTTATATTTTGTTATGCATGTTGCCTCTCAAGTTGTTTGGATATGTAAATGTGCTTTATAAAGTTTTATTAGACACATTACAAAACCTATATAGATAATTGGTTATACATGAATGCAAGAAACATGTTGTTTTGATCTTTAGATTATATTCTGAAATCAAAAGGGTCCTTCAAAGGATGGTCTTAAGAGGATGATTATACTCGTAACATATTTGTTATTAAGCTCATGCTGATTGTGAGGTCAGATTGACTTGTAGACTTCGAATCTTGTATACGAGGAAAATTCAGGTTGGTTAGGGCAATTTCATGATACCATAAACATTGTTATCACAAAATATATATGACTGATGGCAAAGTACTCTCTCAAGGAAATTTTGATGATAGAGTTTCTCTCATAACAATAATTTGCAATGGTCTTGATCCTCGAATTCTATGCATTGATTTCTCCTATGATTAATATTTTATTCATTCTTATAATATGTTCAGAGTTGATGGGAAAGACTCCATAGATGGAATAGTCTAACACTCTAAGTGTCCTCTTATCTTAGTTGATGGACAACGGATAAGGTAGTCAAGATCAGTGAAAGATTTGAGAGGTACCTTCTCTGAAACGTGAATTTTTTAAAATCAACTAGATCATTTATACATGATATTATGTATAAGAATTACTTTAGTGGTTTAATGTAACTAAAATTTAAAAGGTTCTCTTTAGATTTTGAACTTTTACATATTTTGAGTACAACTCATCTTTTGCCATATCGGATCTTTTTCCTAATGGTTTCTCGGCAAAGAGAATCTAGCACGAACAATTAGGTGTACCTTCTAACAAGTACTCGATCAATTAACATATGCAAATACACATTTAATTCTAAAGGGTTGTGATCCCAAACATATCAACCAAGCCATGAACCTATCGAAAAACCTTGATCCCAATCAAACTAATCTCTCATGGAAAATCAAACCATGACAATTGACAGATTGATAAAATAATAGTAAAAGGGGTTTAAATAAAGAGAAATATCTCCCCTAATCAAGAAACAAATTACAAAAATGATTTAAGAGAATAATGAAAGCAAAGTGCTCTCTCCGCAAGTTTTGACGTTTCAAGAGACACACATTTCTTCTGCCATAAAAATGTATTTAAATAGAGAAGGTGTGTCGTCTAAGGGCTTCCTTGAAGTGATAGGAGATAATCCTTGGATGAAAATCTGAATATCTAATTTCCGAACCTGGATTCGATCGAATCTTAAAGTATTGGATCGAATATTCCTTAACCGATGGATTTTGGCAACAACTAAATATAATGCGAAGTGTCCCGAAGATTTTGTACTAATCCTCCACATTTGATTGATCCCATGTCTTCATTCGATCGATTGAGCCTTAAGATCTTCTTGGACTTCCGAAAGACATATCTTTAATGATTGAACTTTAACTCCTTCGTTATTAGACCGAATGTTTTGATTCCAGTTGCAAATGAAAGCTACTTCATGTGGCTTCATTGTTTCCAAACCTCATCTTCATCCAAATTACATAGCATTTTTATTTGAGCATGAACTTCTTGTGGTGAATTGCTACCTGAAGTGAGAAATGCTCGTTTTTGCTCCTAAAAGCTTGTTTTTTCTCAAAAACACTTTGAAAACATAAGAGGATAAAAAACATCACATTCATATTGAAATCCTTTGGTTTTTTTGAGAAAACACTCAAAATACATAGTGAAAACCGGTAAAATATCAACTCTATCAATAATTTCATCTCTCGACGGACGAACATGCTTCAACTTGATCGTGTGCGACCCTGTGTTTTAATGAGCGAGAGGCGAAGGCGAAATAGGACGCTAATCTCGCCTTGCGCTTAAGCGAACCAAAGCGTTCGCTTTTCAGATTTTTTTTTTTTTTTTAAAGTATTAGAAACTAGATGTTATCAGCTATTGTTTACAAAGAATCATCAATCCTTTACATACCTAGGACTGTTACTTAAACAAAACAGAGTCTTTAACAAAATTTTAATCGAAAAGACCAAACACAATAACATAATCCAGTTCAAATAGAGAGAATAATGGAATATGATCCAATCCAAAACAGAAAATAGTTTCGCAGAAACATAGTTCAAACTTCAAACTTAAGAGTTAAGACAAGAGCCAATCCAAAATAGTCTTAATCATAGTCATCTCCCACAAGGTCTTCTCCTTGGCCTTCACCAAAGTCCTCTCCATCTCCAAAATCCTCTAATCCTATAAAATCACCTTCCACACCATCTTCATCATCATCAACCAATGACATTCTTTGAGGAGATTGCCTACAAGTGGAGCTAGATGAAATTCTACTTGCTGCTCTAGTATTATAATCTGGTTCCTCGGCTCTCCTGGCTTGGCTAACAACATTCCATGTTAAATTGTCATCTTCAAACACAAGATCTTCATTGTCATCCGAGTCTCCATCCATTCTTCCAGTTAGCCACTCGTTGCTATCATCGATCTCCTCCAAGAGAATTGGATCAACAGTGTCTTTCCTCTTGTATCGCCTTCGCAAAGCACAATTACATTTCAAGAAAACCATGTCATTCAACCGACTTTGTATTAATTAATCGGTTCCTTTTTTTGTATGAAGCTGACAAACAAAGATAAACAAGTTAGAATTCATCTAAAAATGTAATAAAAATACTAAATTTATAAAATTTTAAGGGACTTACGTGTTGAAAAACACCCCAATTTCTCTCACAGCCTGTAGCACTAGAAGTAAGACTAAGAATCTTTATGGAAAATTTCTTAAGATTTGGTGCTGAAGCTCCATAGGTAGACCACCATTCCGCTATTTAAAAAAAAAAAATAGTATTAGTCTTATGTACTCTAATATATCATATCAACGTACTATGTATTATTGTATTTGTTACCTGGAGATTTTAACTTTTTGTGCCTCTTTGCCATATATGAACCAAAGAGACCTGATTCATTTTTAAATAAATCCAACTCCATCATGATTTTGTCTTGAGTTTCGACATCGGGAATCAACCTTTGGATGCAATCATATAAACCAGTCGTAACCTCCTCACAACCAACATCATCGGGGTGATTATAGTGAAATTCCGGATTTAAGAAATAACCTGCCGCATGCAAAGGTTGATGAAGTTGACAACTCCACATTTCATCCATGAACTTAAAAGCCCTTTTGTAGTTCTCATCTCGCATTTTGAAACTCCACGAAATTGCTTCTTTAGCACGATCCATGGATTCGTAAATATAGCCCATAGCTGGTTTCTTTTCATTATCAACCATCCTAAGTACCTTAACCAAAGGGCCTGACAATTTAAGAGCATAAAGAACACCCTTCCAAAAGCTATTTTGCATGATATATGCCTTTACTTTTTTTTTCCTCCCGCTTCCCTTGACCATTTAGAGTCATTTCATTCTTCGGAACTAACCATCCTCCTCAAATTATTTTGTTGCTTAAGAACTTGAGCGAGAGTTATGAAAGATGCTGCAAACCTCATAACGGCCGGTCAATGCAAATTCCTTTGACTTGTGAACCTCCTCATCATGTTCACAAGAGAAGTGTGATTATAGATATACTCATTCATAAATATGCACTTCTATATCGCTCCATCCACCAACGGAAGTTTCGCGATATCCTCCAACATCAAATCTAGGCAATGCGCCGCACATGGAGTCCAATACAAGTGCTTTCTTTTTTACATTAGTGTTTTTCCTTAAAAAAAAACAGACGTGAGTAAGAAAGATAGCAGAGACTCGGAGACTTCAAGAGTAATGACTAGCACAATATCATGCATGCAAGTGAATAATTAGTCATTACGTTTCTAGTTACACTGTTGACGTACTATTACCATATAACTATATATGAATAGATTAAAATAAAAAAGTAGTGATGAATCATGAATTTACCAGCTTTCACATAATTTGATGCGTTACGTTGTCCGTTATCACTTGAACCACATTTTGTTCTCCAACTTCTTCAACCATCTCAATAAGCATATTAAACAACAATGACGCACTTTTAACAACCTCCGAGACATCTTTCGATTTTATGAAAACGGAACCTTTAGGAGAATTGACGAGAAAGTTGACGATGTCCTTATGTGCAACCGAATCACGCCATCCATCGGACATGATAGAGCAACCTTTAGATGCCCATTCTTTTTGATGCTCAACTAGTTGGTTACGAGTATCATCCACTTCTTTTTTTTATCAGAAAGGGAACCCGTAGTTCATGCATTGTTGGCGGCTTTAACCCCGGTATTGACCAATAATCATTTCTCTAAAACTCTCGTAGGTGACCGCGTTAAAGGCTACACCCGCATCATAAAACCATCTAACTATACCCCTACAAGTTCTTTNTTATCACAAGCTCCAAATACTCCTCTCAATTCCTTTCGTGCTTGCAAAAGATCCGAAGAAGGAGTTTTAACATACTTATCCAGTGGACCTTTGTGCTTTGACATTTTCCGCACATTTTGCTGGCGCGAACCCGAAGCGTTTGGCTTGATCTCTTCGACATCATCATAATCAACTTCTTCACCTATTTGTTGTTGCTCTCTCTCCATTCGAATAGTTTTCGTAACATTTTCTTTAGCCAACATGAAATCTCTAGCTTCTTTTCTTATATGCTCGGGACAATATGGACACTTAGTGACACTCGTAAAGGTTCCAATGAAATGTTGCTTCATGCGATAAACACCTCCCTTTATAGACTTGTTACAAAATTGACACTTCCAATTGGTTTTAGTGTTGGGTCTTTATCCACATATTTGCTTCCCGGATCTACAAGCCGTTGTTCGGACATGCATGGTGGACACAGAAAGACGCCATGTTGCGTCGATCGTTTGCGTCGAAAATAATTCGACGCAAACTTG